>CAUYQU010013790.1:0-46731 GCA_963574635.1 Cheracebus regulus | reverse complement strand
CCAAAGTTTGGGGTTTTCCGGCAAAGCGCCACTAGGCCCCCCCAACCGGTTTTGTTCTGAACCCATCTCCATTTGTTGAAATTTGGGGTTGGGTTTGTTTTATTGTAATTTTTGTTTTTTTTTTTTTTTTTTTTTTTTTTTGCTATTTATAAATGTTGTGATGAATAGTATTATAGAAATAAGTTTGGGTCAACTCAGTTTTTTTTTAAGCATGTGTTTCTTGAATCTCCTTCCTTTCCTTCCCATCCTTTCCTGATTTCTTCTTCTCCTCTTTGATCATAATCTCGTTTTCTTGCTTTCAAATGCATTTATCACTGAAGCCTCAACTCCTGTTTCTTTGCCTTTACCTACCACTTCCTAATGTTCTCATGTCTCCATACTCAGTCCCTATTCCTTCCCTGTATTCTTCTGTCTCTCCACATGCCATATCTGAAAGACCATATCCAGAAGATAAACCCTTTTCTTTCCTTTACCTATGTTCCCATTATTTTCAGCTGAAACCACCTGTTTTCAGAGCTTCAGGGAAAGATTTAACCTAAAGGATTCTGCAACTAAAAAGCTTTGAAATTGTGTTAAGGTGCCCCATAAGCATAGCCTCTAAATGGACAAAAAAGGGAACTGGGGTCACACTGTCTGGAGTCAGAGTAAGGCGGGGTTAAAAGCTCTCTGTGGTTGTTCTGCATATTGCTACCAAGCTTCTATTTTAAGCACGAGTTTTGGCTGTGGTAGATAAAACCATTTCTCTCCATGTAAGTTGTTAAAATCTGTACTTATATATAGAACTTAGTAATTTACATATAACATTTTGGTTTAAAATCTGAGTTCTAGCCCATCTGGGTCTCAAAAAAATGACCAAAGTATACACATTGATTCTTCTTATGTTCTGTATTCTGTAAGTATTATGAGACATATAACTCCTATTCATATATTTAACTACTTGGGGAAATGATTGAATTAGAATTTTTACAATAGTGGTGCCTGCTTTGTAAAGTTTCAAAATAGATTACATTAAGGTTTTCTTTTCACTTTTTTTTTTTTGCAGGGATGGAAAATAAAGGAAGCAGTATTTTATGTGTATTTCAGCAGGTCTTCTTGAAATTTAACTGAAAATATGACTGCTCTCTCTTCAGAGAACTGCTCTTTTCAGTACCAGTTACGTCAGACAACCCAGCCCCTAGATGTTAACTGTCTGCTATTCTTGATCATACTTGGGAAAATATTATTAAATATTCTCACACTAGGAATGAGAAGAAGAAACACCTATCAAAATTTTATGGAATATTTTTGCATTTCACTAGCATTCGTTGATCTTTTACTTTTGGTAAACATTTCCATTTTATTGTATTTCAGGGATTTCGTACTTCTAAGCATTAGATTTACTAAATACCACATCTGCCTATTTACTGAAATTATTTCCTTAACTTATGGCTTTTTGCATTATCCAGTTTTCCTGACAGCTTGTATAGATTATTGCCTGAATTTCTCTAAAACAACCAAGCTTTCATTTAAGTGTCAAAAATTGTTTTATTTCTTTACAGTAATTTTAATTTGGATTTCAGTCCTTGCTTATGTTTTGGGAGATTCAGCCATCTACCAAAGCCTGAAGCCACAGAATGCTTATTCTCATCACTGTCCTTTCTATGTCAGCATTCAGAGTTACTGGGTGTCATTTTTCATGGTGACGATTTTATTTGTAGCTTTCATAACCTCTTGGGAAGAAGTTACTACTTTAGTACAGGCTGTTAAGGTAACTTCCTATATGAATGAAACTATCTTATATTTTCCTTTTTCATCCCACTCCAGTTACACTGCGGGATATAAAAAAATATTCTTATCCAAGCTCATTGTCTGTTTTCTCGGTACCTGGTTACCATTTGTACTACTTCAGGTAATCATTCTTCTATTTAAAGCACAGATTCCAGCATATATTGAGATGAATATTCCCTGGTTATACTTTGTCAATAGTTTTCTCATTGCTACAGTGTATTGGTTTAATTGTCACAAGCTTAATTTAAGAGACATCGAATTACCTTTGGATCCATTTGTCAACTGGAAGTGCTGCTTCATTCCACTTACAATTCCTAATTTTGAGCAAACTGAAAAATCTCTATCAATAGTGACTTGTTAATATTATGAAGTAAAAGTTAAAACTATAGTAAGGTCATAATTTTACAAACAGAAAGAACTCAGGACTTATTAAAAAATAAACTGAACTAAAGCTTTGTCCCTTAACTTTGATACCTTTTCAGAATGTGTCTTTTGGGGCTACGCTACTATTTATTAAATAGTGTTTTATTTTAAAAACAAAAGAATTCCAAGAAGTTTTTATACTTATTAAGGGACACTATATTAATTTGTTATTAACACGAAGAGTGAAATGAGTTAACATTTGGCCATACTGATGTTTGTGTTACCCCAAAAAACTACTGGATGCAAACTGTTACATAAATCTGAGATTTCACTGACCACTTTAAGATATCAACCTAAATAAATGTTTTTATTAAATGTTCAAGTGACAGCAAGAAAATAAAAACTGTTCTTAAAATGATTTGGTATAAAGTTCAATGTAAGAGGAATATTAGCTCATTTTAAATTTAGCTAATTTTAAAAAGTATATCTCTGTTCTTAATGCAAATGTTCCTGGAAGAAGAGAGTTTTGGTTGCTCACCTTACGGAACTGGGAGTAGTGGCTAGGTCTCTTTCCGTGGCTCAGCAGATTCATTTTCATATTATAACTTACATCACATACTTGCATGTCACAGCATAATCGCATTGGCAATGTATCACACGTAAAAGCAGACATTCCCCGGCACTACTAATAGACATTTGGGGTTGGTTAATTTTCTGCTGGGGGGCAGTTTGGCAGCATCCCTGCCCTCCGCCCACTAGAAACAATCATCAATCAATCAAAAATGTCTTCAGACATGGCCAGACCTGCCCTGGTGGATGGGCAGAGTTGCTTCATTGGAGTAAAACAATATGGCAGAATAATCTTAAGTTACTTTAGGAATTAAGCTACACAAATATTTTTATCACCATTTATAAACACTATATTACATAAATCTAAACCTAGCTTTTCCTAAATTTGTGGCTTTTGATTTTTAATACTAATAGATATATTTTTAACATCATGATTCAGACTGATATGTACATGTTTATGTGTCATAACAATACTTACCCTTATATATCATGCAAATATGTTTTTTGGTGTCATTTTTTAAATGCTGGTTGTGATCCACAATATTGAGTTCATGATCCACAAATAGTTTCTTTCCATTATTTGAGAAAATGTCCTATAACAAGTGCTATGGAACATGAATAATAGCAAAAAGATTTAGGAAATGTTTCCTGTGTGCCAGGTACTGTTATCATCCCCTTCTTACAGATGAAGAAATTTAAACATCGAAATTAAGAAACTCACTGTCACACAACTAGACACTGGGGAAGCTGGGATGCAAACCCAGAATTCTGGTCCAGAGTTCTTGCTCTTTGCCACTATATTATACTGCCTTTCACTGGTGCCACTGACTGTTCTCAAAAGAATAGGTTGAAACAGAGTCAAATGTGAAGACTTGTTTCTTAATTATTTTTCACTTGAAAATATCCAATGCCCATGAACATATTAAGGCTTTATAGGGCCGTAATGAATAAGTCTTTTTAATTAGCTCTATCCATCTATAAAGACAAGTTGAAATGCTGCTGGACAGTCAGGAATTCTTCGAGTAGCAGGTAATATAGACTCACCCTGAGCCATTCTAAGAACAAGCTGGATACTGGAAACAACTTGGTAAACAACTACCAGGAGAATCTCTCTGAGTTGTCGGTTTCCATTTTGTGTGTCCCCAAAGTGGGTGTTCTGGCTGCCAGCATCTCAGGGCTTCTTTTATAATTCCAACTTAAAGCATCTCCTAACTTCAAATATACAGTCCCAGGGAATGACTGTTCAACCTGACTTCAGTCATATGTCCACCTTTCTGTGATCAGGGTCTGTTAACAGAAGACACAGCAGGGAAGAGAAATAACCACTAAAATGGCTGGTACACTGTTAAAAAATACTTAGAGAAAACAGGAATAAAAATGACATTCTATAAAAACCAAATGAGACAAAGTTTTGGATAAGTAATCCTATTTTTGAGGGAACATCAGGGTGTGTTTAAACAGTTTAGAATATTTAAACCGGCCCTCTTTCCTTCTCTGTTACTTTCTCCTCTAAATATACTGCCTTCTAGTTGTTGGCCAAATATGGGACTGAAATATGTTTAAATATATTGAACTTAGTAAAGACTTATACTCTGCAGATTTTAAATCAGATTTTAAAACCATCTCAAATCTCATTGAGCTTTTGTTTACACAGAGGATTCCCCATGTCTCATAAGCTTAAAGAAAAAAAATTATTGAACAGACCAGCCAAATGGAAGAGGCTTTTATTTGTAAAGAAATGAACTTACAACTGGTCTACAATATATTATTGTAATATAAACAATATAAATAAATGATCCTGTAGGCCCACTAATCTTCCATCCAGACCCACATGAAGCAATGTTAACAACAATATTCTATATGAAAATGTGCAGGTAACAAAGGTGCAATTACAAGCAAGTTAAGCAGCAGAGTATAAGGTGCTTTAATTTAATAGTTAATGTTGCCATCAACAAACATTTAAATGCTCAATTTACCTCACTGAATACAGACACAACAAATATGAAAATCTAAATTCATACACATGCTACTTAATATGAAAGTGCTTTCTCTTTTTTAAAAAAATACACCAAATGGACACTTTTTACATAGATCAAATGTGCTCTTACAATGCAAAATTAACCTTCATTTTCAGGTTACACATTTTAAAACTGTAGCTATCAACACAAATCTAGGAACTCTAATCCTAAGAGTGCTAAAAACTATTCCATTTCTTGTAAGGAGGATTCTAATACAATATCCAATGTAGAGAATACATCTATATATAATCTTAACATTTGTTTTCTGTAAAGATAAAAAATGTTTTCTTTCCCCTTGGTGATCTTTGTTCATCCTGGGTGGATCATCTTTTGAGGTTTTAATAATATGAAAGTTCTGTTTGAGAACAAGGGAAGAACCGAAAGGAGGAATTTAAAAAATTGGTTAACATGTGCTTGAAGTATCCAAAAAACGCCAGTTTATCACAACAATTGGTCTTTGTTAAAATTAACAAAATTTTAATAAAAAGACAAAAAAGTACTAATAGAGGCTTGAAATGCCTGCCACCACTGTCAGTATCCACCTATCCAACCTTCGTTTACTGCAAGCGTAATCCTTACTTTTGAGGATAGTTTTTGGAACTTATTTTGACTTTTTCCCCTATAGGAAAAACAAAGACTGGCCAATATGGTGAAACCCCACCTCTACTAAAAACTATAAAAAATTAGCCAGGCGTGGTGGCGTGCACTTGTAATCTCAGCTACTCAGGAGGCCGAGGTGGGAGAATCGCTTGAACCCGGGAGGCGGAGGTGGCAGTGAGCACTCACACCACCCCACTCCAGCCTGAGTGACAGAGCGAGACTCCGTCTCAAAACAAAAACTGCAAAAATGATTAACAGACTTTTTAATAGATATTTTCATTCTGTATCTTTATGGAGAATGTTAGTATCAACTGATGTTAATATGTAAAGCTGTGTCAATAGGAATTACAATGTGATTCACAGCATGCCAGTGACAAGGAATGGACCTTAACCCAATAAATGATTCTCCCATTCAATATTTATCCCCCAGATACTAACGAATTCAAGTATGGAACTGTTTTATGTTTACCAGTTCTGCATTTTAAAGGATGCCCTTTTACTACATAATATATGTGCTTTCTAGAATATTACTGGTTCTTACATATCTTTAAAAGGTGTAATTTGTAATAACTTAAAATACAGTTAACATTTAGTGTAAAGTTTCTCAATTTAAAAACAAAATATAAATGAACACGTCTGTTCCAGTGATCTACTTTGAGATTTTTCAGTTTTAGAAAGTTGCTACACTGTCAGGCGCGGTGGCTCACGCCTGTAATCCCAGTAGTCTCTGGGGCTGAAGCAGAGGTCAGGAGTTCGAGACCAGCCTGGCCAACATGGTGAAACTCTGTCTCTACTAAAAATACAAAAATTAGCCAGGTGTGGTGGTGGATGCCTGTAATCCTAGCTACTTGGAAGGCTGAGGCAGGAGAATCACTTGAACTGGGAGGCGGAGGTTGCAGTGAGCCGAGATCACACCACTTCACTCCAGCCTGGGTGACAGAGCAAAGCTCTGTCTCAAAAAACAGTTGTAATTAAAAATGTACAATATCAACAGTAGCTTTTTTTGTTCTGCCACATGCCTTGTGTAGCAACAACTCTGGAACAGATTCAAGTGTCAAAATAATGCCGTGACATAATGGGCTGTCACCACAATCTCAACATGTAAGTCCTTAATGTTAAGTCTCCTTGATTTTGTAACTTAATCAGGTATAGGGCCAACTGGTGTTTAGCATGTGAACTGTGTTATAGAAATTATGATTCACTCAGACCCCTTAGATGTCATCTAGCCTAACCCTTTACCCAATGCATAAAAATATTCCCTCCCAGTTCCAAGTTTATTAACATTCCCTCTCAGTATGTTAAGCAGTAATGATTATGTCCATATTTATTTAAACCACAATGAATTTTTTGGGGAAAATATTACTTATTACTAGTTCCTTAAGTCATGTATACCACACACTACACATATAAGTGTTCAAATGTTTGCTAAATGAATATAAATACTTGGATGACAATATTCATATGTGTTCATATATTCAGTAGCTAACCAGTAAGGAGAACTTAGGAAAATGTCCTCATTTGATTGTTACGTATGAATTTTCTACTTTAATTCTTAGGAGAACAAAGACACTAAGTGACCCAAGAAATGGATGCTTATTCAGTATAAAATAAACCCTTGGAAAGAGAATGAAGTAAGAGCAACCCCATTACATGGCCTAGAATCATAGTTTTAGAGCTGGGACGTACCTTAAAGATGAATTAAACCCAAATCAACATTGGAATAGTACAGGCACCATATGGTGTATCTGGAAGCTGTTAAAAAAACTGAGTAACTGCTCAACATGTCACACACAGCTACCCACTGAAATAAACCCCAGTCGCCAAACCAGTATGTTGCATCCTCACTCACCATCTTAATTCATCTATTATTTACTATGAAGTAGATTATTTACTGATTATTTAATACTACCCAAAACAAGAAATACTTTTAAGAGAAGCATTTTAAAGATTTAAACACTAGATACTTCTGGTTTACTTGAGGCAAGACTAAAAAGTTCTAAAACAGGTTGATGTTTAACTTCGCTATGATGAGAAGCCTCACCACTCTCTCATAAACACCAACTTTTTCACCACTGTCAGTCAAAGCTCCACAAAGCATGGATTTAACACTGACAATATTCCATGAAATCTAACTTTCAGGCCAATAAATGATGGTGACTATCAATCCTTAAGATGACTACTGGAGTAAATTTAAACAGGTGCTCTAAAAGTACTTGTTACTTACTCTTTAACACCTTGCCATGTTAGTGTAACAGTGTTTTAAAATTATACTGGTTTTTCCCAAATTAAAATACATTCCCTACTCTGCTTCTTTTAAACAACATGTTTTGTTTTCTTTCTATGGATTCATACTGAACACCACCAGTATCACTGAGGACTAGTTCTTGTAAAAAGCAGTAGAAAAAAATATTTTTCAAAAGTATAAATCTAGCTAGAACCTCATTATGTTGTACTTCTTAACATTTCAGATTAAAATTGTCATCTTTAAATAAAATTAAATGTCAACAAACTATAAAAGGGAAAAAATAAAACATCTGTGGAAAACATTTCCCAAAAGTTCCCATAAACATGACACTTGGAAGGTGTCTGCATGTGTCTGAGTACAATGGAGGGGTGTGCATTAGAAAAGCTGGTCTTCAGAGCTGAAGAGGAGGGCAGGGATTCCCCTTTAATGTGTGTTTTCTAAATTGAAAGTTTAGAAAAAGCCATATTCTCTGGAATGTGATAGTAATAATTATATTTGTATTCATGCTTTATAACTTTCCAAAAAAGGCTTTCTCCTAGTACAATTTTAAAATGGATTAGGTTCTAAAAACTAATATGTAAAACTTTGAAAATTCTTAAAAATTTAGGAAATTCTTTTTCCAAATAAGGTAATCTAAACCGTTTTTATTTGAAGAAAGCTTATATAACTGCTGTGAACAAAACTATATAAGGATACATTTTATGAACTTCTAACAAAAGAGGACCTATCTTCCCAAAGAATTTTTTTTTTTTTTGAGATGGAGTCTCGTTTTGTCATCCAGGCTGGAGTGCAGTGGTGTGAACTTGGCTCGCTGCAACCTCTGTCATCTGGGTTCAAGCAATTCTCCTGTCTCACCCTCCCAAGTAGCTAGGACTACAGATGCACGCCACCATGCCCAGCTAATTATTGTATTTTTGGTAGAGATGGGGTTTCACTATATTGGTCAGGCTGGTCTCAAACTCCTGACCTCAGATGATCCACCTGCCTCGGCCTCCCAAAGTGCCATGATTACAGATGTAAGCCACCACATGCAGCCCCAAATAATTTTTTTTAAAGATATACAGCTTAACACATTGAAATTATAGTAAGACTGCATATTTACTTTTCCTAATACTGTATTTGTGCTTATCTAAATTAGATCACAATCTCTGAGATGAAATAAAATGCTCTAAGTAGATTTATAAAATACCAATATTGATGAATGTGGGTAAACAGTTCATGATCCATACGCTGTGCACCAAAGAAGCAGAGGTAGGCTTGTGTTTACTGAAATCCAGACTAGGAAAATGAAACCTATAGCTCTTTTCCCAATTCTTAGAGTCAGACACAACCTAACAAATAAAATACTACCTTAAAATGCCTCTCCATAACAAGCTACAGAGGGGATTCAACTGTGGTATCTGAAAATGGAAACTCTGTCATTGTGGCATCTCAATTATAACAACCTTGAATTTTTGACAAATATTCTCCAACTATAATAAAAGGTTGCCACCTTTTTCAGAAATCAAAAATCACTAACTTATATATCATTGTAGCTATTAATATCCATGCTCCTAAGCACAGAGACAGTGGGTATAGAGAGTGAAAGAATGAGTCTGATTTCTTGACATAAAAAACGATAACCTAAGTATTGCTCTAACTGGCATCTAACAACTAAAATATATTATTTTGAACTGTGGATGAAAGCTGTATCTATCCTAAATAACCTCTACCTTCTTGGGTCTGAAATGCTTTGTTCCTCCTCCTTGTCTCCTCCTCTATTTCCCTATACTTCCCTCTAGAAAACCTTCCTCAGGGCCCTGCTTTACATATGTGGCACACAAGAAACAGACTGAGCAAACATTTTGCACAGATGGGCCAGTTTCCACTGCCCAGAGGTTGCTCTGGAACATGACTGTCAGGTACCAGAAAGTCCTGCCCTAGCTGCCTCCCTTCCTAAAGTTAGCCCCAATACAAAATCCTCTCTAAGGATTCTGAGACAAAGATCTCTCAAAGCAATAAGTTTTTATGCAGTTTTCTTGGAGCTAGAGGCCTCAGAGAGGTAGTGAGATGAGGCCCTTTCATGTCATTAGCTAATGCTCAATGCCCGTAGGCTGCATGTGTTCCTGCAATTCAACCAAGGTAAGAATCTTTAAACGACAAACTATCATCAGGCTGTTCTGGTTGAAAATATATCTTTAAAACATTTTAACATTGTGTCCAGTCAGTTTCATCCACTGGATATGGCTGTGAGGTCAGCATCATTCACATACATCTATAATAGTATATTCTTTCAAAAACTGTTTATACACAATATAGTCATATAGCCTAAGACTACATCTCCCCCGACCATACTTGTGCCATTGTGTTACCAAAAGCCTGAAGATGTACATCATGTAGTAAAGACATTTAATTGAACAAGTCAGTGGGAGATAGGGCACTATAACACATTTCAATTCAATCTAAGACACGTATTTGTGAAGAGGTGTCTCATAATTTTATACTTGATCAATGAAGATAAGCTATGTTAAAAATTATTCAAAGGCATGGTCACAATAATACTATATGTTAAACTATGTTTCATATAGTTCTAAGAATTTTGATACACCAGGAAACAAAAATCAACAGTGGGATACCTAAGAAATTATTTCTAAGTAAAACATGAATATTCACTTCAAAAGTGCAGAAATGTGCTCGGTATCGAAGTGGGCTAAGCTAACAAGTATGACGGCGGCCGCCTCTGACTCTTCTCATTCTCAAGTTTTTGCATTACCATTTCTTTCCTCCCATTCCACCTTGTCTACTCCTGGGTGACTGCTCTTAAACTGCACCTTTCAAAAAAGTTCCGTTTAGAGCATTCAACAGCAAAATAACAGTACCATCAGGGAAACAATAATATGCTAATTAAAAAGTGACAAGTTTTGGGACAACACTATCTCATATAGACTATTCAAACCTGCATAGCTGTGTCTTACACATGCCTATACAAGGCTTGATGAATATTAATGTCATATAAAAAATAATTTTTACAAACCAGCTCTCTTAGTTGTTTAACTTCCCTAGGAACACAAGGCTTAAAGCAAAATTTCAAACTTACGTTTTTTTTATCCAAATGGGACAGGGTGCAACACTTTAAGGAAGTCAGAATACACAAACTTAGGTAGCAAAAGTAGGAAGAGCCTCCATGTTCCCTTTCTGTTTGTCATTCTCTCTCCCCAGTCAAAATCCTAAAACTATTAGTAGTAATATGAAAGGATATGAAAACAATTATATTCTCCCCAACTATATACTGTGCTTTAAAACTCAGGAGAGAGGTGGATGCTCAGTGTTGCCTATATACCCATTATACATAATTGAAGCTTTGAAATTAAGATGATTAAATCATCTTGGAAGAAATAGCTGTGCTGATGGGAAAACTACCAAGAGATAGCAAACAAACCATTTTTAAATAAAAACTCACTTGAAAAAAGCAAGTGCATTTTCTGGCTATGTTGTGAGTGGGAACAACAGGAGATGTGGACTAAATTTAAGATTATAAGGTATTCTCCAATAGAAACCCCTCTTGTAAGCCTCTCCTGAATACTTAAAACAGTGGTAGGCACAGGGGCTTTCAGTAAGTACAGAATGGCTGATATTACAGGAGAGAGTAAATAAAAGGAGAGCCTACAACACAGTTGAAAACTGATGCCTTAAAGGCCATAGGTAATATGGGAGGTAATCAGTACTGCTAGAGGAGTCTATCCCCAAATAATAAATGTTGTATTAATTGTGGATAATCTATGAGAAGTTTTAATTCCAGGCAAGATTTCCATTGCACTTCTCTCCCTCATACTGTGGGCTGTCACTTACTAATGCTTAGCCTGTATTTGTGTTCTGAAATTGCAAGAAGAGGGGAAAAGTCAAGCATATGACAGTTCTGTCATGATGATAAACTGCTAATAAATGAAAACTGATTATAGAGTACCTAGCTTTCCTTGAAACTTTAATCCAATGATTAAAAATGTGATATAAAGAAATATGTAACATAGACTACAAGCTACTGTAGGTCTGGAACATGAGCCTTATATTACACATTCTAATCCTACATGTAACTATCAGTAAACATCTTTTTTTAAAACATTACTACACAAAGAATTCCACAAAGCATACATTCAAACAAGAGGCATCTAAAGATTAAAAAAATTACCCGCTGTATTTCTGTATAAAAATAATCAACATTCTCTAATGTACACAAAGCCAAAAGATAAATATAATATCTGTGATGTCTTTAGCGACATCTTTAGTCTTCTACTAGCTGAACACAATCTTTCTGAAAAGAGCAATGAAAATGACTGAAACTCACGGACTCTTTTTTTCCCCTACTTACTCAACTTCTGCCAAATATCTGTGTATGTTCCTTCAATTACTAAAATATCTCAATCATGGTAATATAAGAAAAGATTAAAACAAAACATTCATCATCTGAAATAAAATTTTTGATGTCCAGGACTATAAAGCTTTCAGGGCTTCCACATTTTCTTTTAGTGTCATAATTCTATAGAACACTGTTCAGTAAAAGGTTTTGCTTTAAATTTTTTTCCTCAAACATGTACATACAAACATATCTGATCATTCAAGAGAAATCACTTGGTAAGTGCTTTGCAGGAAGCATGCAAAGGTTTCGTAAAGGAAGGAGGAATGTGCATTCTAGCTAGTCCCAGCATGTTCAACATTAGAAAAAAATCCAAAGAGCAACCACATTTCTACTAAAAACTATTTTCTTTCCAGAAAAGGCTGTGCACTGGTTCATAGGTATAATCATATTATGCCTTCATCAGTGCAGAGGAGCAAAGAGGTATGAAAGATAATCAGAATGAATTAGTACTTTCTGAGAGCTAAATTATTTGTATGTCAGTCCTTATTTTATAGGCCAATTTGTAGATCTTTTTTTTCTTTTTCTAGCATGATTAAACTAGAAAAAAAAATTCAACAGAATATTAATGTTATCTGAATAACACTTCCATCATATATGTTTGCTATGCTCCATTTTTAAAAAATATCCCTTTGGGTGAAAACAATATTTACTACTCCTTCTATATCAGAGTTTCTCAACCTTGGCACTACTGACATTTTTGAACCAATAATTCTTTGTAGTGGAGGTGTGCTGTCCTGTGCATTATAAAATATGTAGAAACATCTCTGGCTTCTACCTACTAGATACCAGTAGTATCTGGCACCCTCCCCTGAACACCTCCTCAAGCTGTGACAACCAAAATGTTTCTAGACATTGCCAGATGTCCCCTGGCGATCAAAACTGACCTCTATTGAAAACCACTGCTCTAAATAAATGTATAAAAACTGAGAGGAAAACTTTCTCAGTCAAACCAAATTCTTGGTCAAGTTTGGAATAGAAACTATTTTCACTTCAAGATCAGTATTGTTCACACTAGAACACAATTCCTTTTTTATAGATAAAACTATGTCTAAAAGACATGTTTTTTAAAGTGTATACTGATTTCATTGCATATGATTCTGTCACTGGACTACTAAATTATGCCATAACATATCTCTCATGACAACCTTTAGAAAACTAATAGGGTAGAAAAAATGTATAAGAAAACCAAATCAAAAGAGGAAAAATGTAAATCATTAAATTACTTTTAAAAGGATTCTTTATATTAATGATAAACATCACCTTTAAAAAAATTATCTAGTATAACACATTTCTTTGAAAAATATCATGGCCCTCTATAACAACAAGTCTTTCAATGTTTCATGTAACCTGTAAAATTAACTTTACCAATAGTTAATTATGAAAATGTACGATGAATTATTATACCTGTAGAAGAAATGTCAGTATTTGATGCGGAGGTCCCAATGTGCTCGGCTATCCACCACAATAAGTGTCATACTCTAGACCAAGTTAGGCCTTTACCTTACAAGTTTGTATTAGAAGAGTAAAACTGCTGTTTTATCAAGGCTCCATGTTCCTGTTAAGATTCCTTCAGAGAGTTGATGCGTGCACAGATCTTCAGGGCTGGGCCTAGCTTGATATTCATTGCACTCATGAGATGGTCTTCTTTTAGCAAGAGAAGGGCCTGTCCATCAATCTCCTGTGCTCTGAATTCATCTGCGATATCCTGGCAGCCTGAAATTTGACCAGAGGAAGGAAGTTAGAATTAAATATACAACAATTGGACATTACTCCTAACAGTCACAGTTATGCTTTCACTGGGTCTGAGAATCTGAAATACAGGCTGAGAAACAAATGAAATTTATTTATGGTAGTCTTGAGTTCACTCTTGAAGAATAGGGTATTTGCATTCTGAAAATAAGAATTAATTCAAAATCCATGTAAAGCAATTTGCATGGAAATTCTTGCTCTAAAATAATGTTATAAAAATAATTCATAAGAGGTAAAAATGTACAAAATCTAGATGTAATACTTCCTTCACAAAAAGGACTATGCTGTTACCTCAAAGCATGCCACTTTGGGTTAACTAGCTATACCTCATAAACTTATCTCTATATAGTATTTCCTTCACATGTAGGTAAAGAGGAAACATAAATATAATGTTTTGCCATTTAAATAACAATCTAGAAATATTTTCTCAAGTGAGTACTTTCATTATCATTTGTACCTTAACCTAATTTATGACCTTCACTTGCCAAGTATATTTAAAATTTGTTATTGTTCACTCAGGACAGATCAAATCTCTCAAGACTGCAATGCTGCTGAAATCTATTACACTGCTTGACTTGTAACTTCTACTTCAAATCTTAGTATTACTGGGCTTGTCTCCCTTTTTGTTAAGAAAACAATTCTCATTGAAATTATGAGCTTACTGGCAAATTTCCCACCACATAACCAATATTTTAGCTCTCAGTCTAAACCAGGTGCTTTAGCAGGTAACAATGCCAGTATCTACCTGAAACTCAAATGTTTTTACTGTCTACCAAATTTTCACATCCAGATTACTCAATAAACTTACCCACAAAGGGTAAAGAAACCAATAGGAAAGGTAGTGAATTAAGTAGCTGAGATAGGAGAGAATACAAAAATATGGCAGCTTTCTTGAGAGACATTAAAACTAAGATGAATTTAAGAATACACATAAAAACTGAAAGCTTAAGTTTTTCTATTTTATTCAAATTAGCATTCTAAGGGAAAACACAAAGAAAAAGATAATGAAAATGAAATAGTTACATTACGCTTTTGGATGCCACAATTTTGCTAGTACTATTATACTTTCTACATGCAAATGTATCATCCTCTTGTATGTAAGATAATGATGTCTCTCTTACAATCCCAGCACAAAGCATAAAGCATTATAGGTACTGAATACATAATATTTATCAATAAGGACTGAATTGGTGAATACACAATAAACAAAAATATAATCTGCTACAGAGAGCTATCTGTAAGAGTAATACAAACATTTTTTCCTGTGTACAGCTGTGTGGCCATTTTTTCTCTTGGTCATTTCTTTTCTGATGTCCTGTTAATTTTATCTTTACTGTTTCCTACATAACAACCAGCTTTTAAATTTGTTTTAATAATTTCTCACACTTAAAAATTGACATTTCAATACCCTCTACAAAAGTTTTATGTTTTGCTCATTTATCTTATAAAAGAAACTATAGTTGAAATGGGATTACTCACCATAGAAAAGCCCCTTTTCTTTTCCCAGAGGTAGCTCTCAACAAAACTGAGGCAGACAAAACTGACTAATCTTGCATCTAGTTGTGACTTCATCCTTCTTTTTATGAAAGAACTAATGTTCTTCTCTCTTCAGTCTTACTTACAAGAACACAGGAAAGAAAAGAAGAGAGAGAAAGATAGGGTGGGACTTACTTAGATTCAGAAAACAGGAGCAATGAGAAGTAATGAGAACTGTAAGAGCTACATTTGGGAATAGAAACAAGGTGTTCTCCATGAGGAAAATATGTAGCACATTCCTGTTCCTCTGTATTGTGAGATTCCTCTTCAAATATCCTCTTGTTGGTAGACAGTAAATGTATTAGCAAAATAATAAAGAACAAAAAGTGTATTGGGAAACAGCACAATCAAATAGGAATGCATTTTAGATCAGAACTTTCTTAAGCTAACCACAAAAAAAGTGTAGTTACATCAGTATAGAAATAAAAAAATTAAGTGACTTAGAAAAAAAAAATTGGAAGCAAGTATGCTTCCAGAAACTCAATACAGAAAAATATATTTTAAAGACAATTTTAAATGTTCAAGGTATACTGAGATACAGTTCCAGCTTTCTGACATTAACATCTACTTTGGCAAAATGGCTTGGATCCCAGGGATGTGTAAAAACATACACCAACTGACACAACTAGTCAGCTGAGCTAGCTTCACCTCACCAGAAGCAAGTGCAAAGCAGCTCTCAGTATGGGCAAGGACCTCTGCACATGGGTCCCAACTGAACTTGCAAGCATCTGGCATCACTTCTCCAG
The DNA here is from genome assembly GCA_963574635.1 of Cheracebus regulus. Classification (NCBI taxonomy): domain Eukaryota; kingdom Metazoa; phylum Chordata; class Mammalia; order Primates; family Pitheciidae; genus Cheracebus; species Cheracebus regulus. Next base: position 30,744 of record CAUYQU010013790.1, on the reverse strand, counting down.
CTAAACTCAAAACAAAACACTTTGCACAAAAATTGACCACAATAAGGTTGGTGGAGAAATATTACCTGCCACTCAATGCTACAGAAAAAACAAGTCCCAATACTAATATTACAAACACCAGTAAACAGTCATGTTTTAAGAAATGATTCCTACTTTAATGCCTACAGAAAAATCAAATCTGTGGATTCACAGATCAATAAACATGATAAACTGATCTCTGCAAAAGACAGTTCATCATAGGAAGGAAGGGTTAAAGAAGATAACCTGCAGTAAACTGAAAATAATAATTGTTCCTGTAGGTAACTTTTAAATGCACAAAAAATTAGAAGGCCGTAATTTTTCATTCTAATAGCTCTGAGATTCTGATCTACTGCACACAAGCTCTAACATAGTCCCGAACAGGAAGTTTAACAAGATGATATACAAAGAGAAAAGAAAACTGGAGGAGCAAATATAATATGCCCTGACTAAACAGGGAAGGAAACCTATCTCAACTGGAAAGAAACAAATTACAAGAGTTTACAAAATTTACAAGCTTGTTCATTCTATGAGAAAAGCTTGGGAGTAGACTACTCAGGGAAAATAAACAGTGCTGAATGAGAGCTAAGAAGCTCAAAAGGCAAAAGTCCAGAGAAGCAGAAGGAAATGAACATTAAGGTATTATCTGGTATGAGATTACCTTAAACTACAGACAGTATGCAGAGAAAACTTTGCGAAAGGTGATATAACTAATCACACAAATAAGCTTATTATTTGGCCTGTCAAAGCAGTTTGAAAACATTACCATTTCATAAGTAAAGAAAGAATCAAACTAAGCAGACTCTAAAACAGTAGTAAGAAATTCTAAATTAAATAATAGCTGTCTCCTTTTTATGATATATGTTTTCTAAATATTTAGCAACAAAATTAACTGTCTAGATGAACTCTATAAGACAAGCATTTTAAGTTATGAGCAATATTAAGTTTCATGTTTTTGTTTAACTCAAATGAAGCAAGAATGAGACAAAGGAATCAGCCATTGTTCTAATAAAGTAGCCACATGGCAAATGGATGCTGGGGAAAATTAGCCTAAATACAAAAAGAAGTGAAAGAAGAATCAGCAGTGTATTTGTTAATTATCTGGGCAACTATTTTCCTCATGATGTAAACCAGCTCTCTTCTGCAAAGGAAGAGAAAAATTTCTCCCAAATGAAAACTCAGGCTCACAGATCATGTGCCCCACTTGGAAGACTGAGACTACTTCTGAAGATGACAGAATCAAAGTCCAGCCCCAGGAATCAGTATAGACTCCAACGTTAATTCTCAAGACAGCTATACTGGTCTAAAAACTAAAATTGGTTTCATTAGATACTAAAACCACAACCAATGAAGATTCACCGTCTTCTAAACACAACAAGTTTAAAACAGATTCTAAAATGCACATGGTCAGCAATTAACTCACACCTAAGTTTTCTTGGGTACATGCACATCTTTAAAAATCTTCCCATGAGGTATCTCCCCTTTAAACAATACCATCTTTCTTTAAAAGTGGCCATATTTTGTTTTTGGGTAAAAAAAAAAAAAAAAAAAACTTAGCACTTCTAAAACAAGCTATTGGTAAACTAATTTAATAAAATCTCACAGAATTCTGTATACGAGGTAAAGTGGGTAACAGATTCTTTAAAACTATCATTTCTAAATATATTTTCTTGTATAGCATGTTTGCTCTAAGTATGCTTCTAAGACTTTAGTTGCTGTCATAGACTAATTAGCAACAATAGCTAATTAATTAGCTTATTAAACTGTAAAAAGTTAGTAGACAAGTTCAAATAGGACGTATTCTTCTAGAAAGCTTATATCAAGAGAAATGATATGATTTGCAATAAAACCAAAAAGGAATAAATTGTTTTAGTTTCCTTATTTTCCATATACATAAGGTCAAAGTGAATGACAAGATTTACTGATTTAAATATATATAAAAATATATATAGTCTTAATATATATAACCAGTGTGGGTCTCATCATGAGCAAAGGTGCAGCTGTCTTTAGTAGCCAGCCCCTTGGAGAAAGTGGATATAAAAGATTACTGTCATTTTAAGAAAAAAAGATAAAAGTTGATGGAAAGAGTATCAAAATGAGAGAACAGGAAAACATAAATAAGAAAGTTACCCTCAAAATTAGAATGAATATAACTGAATTTCAGCTGTCTATTTGAAAAATAAAATTTCAGAAAGGCTCTTGATATTTACTGAAAAGAATCAAAGAATGTACCTTCTTTTAAAAGAACTGGCTTGATTTTTTTCAAAGAAACCAAATTTTTACCATATTTTAAAAGGTGCTGATTGGCTTTCAAAAATGTTTTTAAAAAAAAGTCTCTCTTATGTCATTTTTAAAAAGGTTAAATTAGGAAATAAGGAGGAATAGAATAGAAAAATAGAAGAGCAGAAGGGAAGAAGTGTCTGATTCAATCTCTCTACTGACCTCTCGAGAGAAATCAGACTGAAGAGAAGAAAGCACCATTAATATCTTCACCGGCTGAGGTGTCACAGCAGAAGCAGGACTAGTCAGTTTTTATCGACTTGGGGGGTATGAGAAAATACCCAGTAGTGCTGAGGGAATAAGCAAGAGGAAACAGATCATATTTCAATAACAAATGCCACTTAATTTATACATATACACAGTACTTCTCTAACCCTTTTGTGCAAAAGGTGTGGATGGATCTAACATTGCTGTGTGTGTATGCACGAGAAAAATATTAAGGCCAAAGTGAGGAATTACATACCAGGCAAAGAATGAATGAAGGCCCAGACATCATCGACTGTCCAAATAGATGGCTCTGTTTGTGCAACTGGTAGCAAGTCAGTATTCTCAGGTATTTTCCGAATTCTCACATCTCGAAGCTCACGTTCTCTTTCCCGCTCACTCTGCCTGCGCAGACGAGTTGTCATAGCAGATGGCACAGAATCTTCATGAGAAGCCAAGTCTTCTTCTGCAGATGGATAAGTAATTGGAAGCTGGAAAATGTAGTACAAGCAAAATACAGCATTGCACTTTCCTTGCATTTCTGAAAAGGGTACTTTACATTGAAGCAAGGTTTGTACAGACCTGCCTAAGGATATGTTCTCTTGCTGCCCCATCAGGGCCACTTGGACGACGGCCACGATGCCCAAGATTTTGATTATCAGGCTTACGATTCCAACGACTAAGTGCAAATTTTTTAGAACAGCTAACATTGTACCTAAAGAAATTCAAGTAAGAAAAAATATTTAATGATATATGGGACAATCCATTTAGTATTTAAGTGTGACTTTAAAGTGCAACTGTGACTCAGTAAGTACCATGATACATCATTAATGAATTTATAAGACTTCATAAACTATACAGTTTAATGGATTTACTTATGCTAAAGGTCAAAAAACGAGCTCTGTGTATATCATAATATATCTCTCAATACACTACTGGACTTCTACAACAAGGTATTGTATTTTTTTCTGATTACAGCATGACAATGGGAAACTTCCTGCAAAATACAGAGAATAACCAATTTTCATAGCAGCAAAAAAAGTGGAAGGTTCCAAAAGAAAAAGAAGTTACGTAGTATCTATTTAGATGTTTATTCAAACTGATTTTTCTAAGTAATAACTTCCAAAGACACGAATTTTTTACTGTTTAGTATACTAGGGAAAGAATCTCAGCCAGCTAATAAAAGATTTTTCAAATATTACTAAAATCAAAGAATGAAAATATAAAGTGGAGATTTTAAAGTTACACAAGGAATTCACTGCTCACTATTCAGAAAATTTAGAAGTACATAACTCTTTAATGAAAGATTTTATTTTACCAAAATAGACTGCCTAATATTTTTGAACATAGACCTTTATAAGACATGATGACAGCTCAAAAGAATCCTATGCCTTTTAATGGATTCTAAAGCCCTAGAACAAGGACTGGCAAGCTTTCTATACAAAGGACCAGATGGTAAATATTTTAATGGACCATACAAGTTTCTGTCACAACTACCCACTTCTGCCATTGTAGTGTGAAAGCAGCCACTGAAAATATTGGGCTGGACGCAGTGGCTCACACCTGTAATCCCAGCACTTTGGGGATTACTTGAGCTCTGGAGTTCAAGATCAGTAAATGGCAAGACCAGTTCAAGACCAACATGGTGAAAACCCATCTCTACCAAAAATACAAGAACTAGCCAGGTGTGCTGGCACACACCTGTAGTCTAGGAGGATGGCTTGAGCCCCAGAGGCTAAGGCTGCAGTGAGCTGTGATAGCGCCACTGCACTACAGCATAGGTAACAGAGCCAGACCCTGTCTCAAAACAATAAAAATACATTTAAAAAATTAAAAATAAATAGAAAATACTGAATGAGCATGGCTGTGCTCCAGTAAAACTTTTAGTAACAGTAAAATTTAAATTTCACACAATTTTCATGTATCACAAAATATTATTTTGATTTTTTCCCCCAACAAACTAAAAATTTCAAAATCATCCTTAGCTCATGAGCCCATACAAAAAAATGAACCACAGGAAAGATTTGGCCTGGGTGAGTCTGCCAACCTTTCCCTAGAAAGAAGAGTGAGAAGAGATGATCTAAGAAACAAATTTCTGAAAAGCTATGCAAAGGCTAAGAAAGATATATGCAGTTTCACTTTTACATATATGAAACTGCCTTGGGTAACTTCTTATTTTCAAAAATCTGTTTCATAGAGATGGGGGGGGGGGGGTCTCACTATGTTGCCCAGGTTGGTCTCAAACTCCTGGGCTCAAGCAATCTTCCCACCTCAGCCTCCCAAAGTGCTGGAATTACAGATGTGTGCAACCACATCCACCCTTCAAAATTATTTTGCTCCAAGAAAGTTGCAAGAATAAATCCCAATTAACTTTGCTACTGGTAACTATCCTAGGACCCGTATGCTGACACCAAAACAAATTCTCCTCATCAACATTTTATAAAGATATCAAGAGGTGGAAATAAAAAGTACTATGAGAGGCTGGGCGTGGTCATGCCTGTAATCCCAGCACTTTAGGAGGCCAAGGCAGGCCGATCACGAGGTCAGGAGTTCAAGACCAGCCTGGCCAACATGGTGAAACCCCATCTCTACCAAAAATACAAAAATTAGCTATGCATGGTGGTATGTGCCTGTAATCCCAGCTACTCTGGAGGCTGAGGCAGGAAAATTGCTTGAACCGGGACCCGGGAGGCAGAGGTTGCAGTGAGCTGAGATCGTGCCACTGCACTCCAGCCTGGGCTACAGAGCGAGAGTCTGTCTCAAAAAAAAAATGTACTATGAGAATGAATATGCTATTTTTCCCATAAAAATATAAGTATCTTGATAGCGGATTCATTTTACCCCAAAACAATTCAAGAAGATCCTGCCGTGTTCATAATGTGCTCATCTGTGGGCTCAGTGATGTAGGTTTCTGATTTCTATTTATATCAACTTTATCCGTTAAGAAAAGGCCGGGTGTGGTAGCTCACGCCTGCAATCCCAGCACTTTGGGAGGCCGAGGCAGGCAGATCACCTGAGGTTGGGAGTTCAAGACCAGCCTAACCAACATGGAGAAACCCTGTCTCCAGTAAAAAATACAAAATTAGCCAGGTGCGGTGGTGGATGCCTGTAATCCCAGCTACTCAGGAGGCTGAGACAGGAGAATCACTTGAACCCGGGAGGCAGAGGTTGCGGTGAGCCGAGATCACGTCATTGCACTCCAGCTTGGGCAACAAGAGCGAAACTCCATCTCAAAAAAAAAAAAAAGGAATAGAAAAAAGAGGCTAGCTTTATACTTGGTATCTTGTCCCTAAATATTTAGCTTTCCAAGACAGCTATCCAAGACAGCTAGGCAGACATGGAAATGACGATGGTTCTTCCCTGACCTAATCTACCCTCTCTCATCCACATTTCCCTGTTAGGTACCTTATCTTGCTGAAGAGGTTCACCAAAAGGAATACTAATGTCACAACTCAGCAGTCATCTCTGAGAGAAGACTGATGGCAGCATTAAATGTCCTCAAATATTTTTAAATAGTCAAGAAGTTTAAAATATTCTGAAAGGCAGTCCTTTCCCTAAGTTTTTAGAGTTTTTAATCACTTAGAATCAGAGAACCATTGTTCTTTTTTTGTGGTATATGCAAACTAGAAAACTGAAGTTAAAACTTGAGTTACATAATTTGATTACTGGTTTATCAGTAACATCAAAGCATATTTGAAAAACAGATTAACAACTGAAACAATGAACCTGATTTTGGAGGAAAACACTTCTACTATTTAACTTTTTATTAAGTATATTTTGGAAATATCCCATACAAAATAAAGTGTTCAAGTTAGAAATTCCCTAGATGTATACAATTAAAATATTAATTTTTTTCATGAGGTTATTTATTTTTTATGGATGCATAATAGATGTACATAGTTTTAGGGTATGTGTGATAATGTAATACATTCATACAATCTGTAATGATCAAATCAGTGGACTTGGGAAATCCACACATCCAAAAGACAAATTAAATATTTGTCTTTTCTTCATGTTAGAACCATTCCAATTCTTCTCTTCTACCTATTTTGAAATATAGTACAAGCTATAGTCATCCTATTGAAGATCTTAAATCCTTTGAGAGAAAAATCACCCTTCTGAACAGAGAACCAATTTCAAAATAGTGTGCATACACTTCAACTTTAATGGTAAGTATCGGTATTACTAGGATTTATTATCAGAATTAGGGTGGGGTTCTATTTAAACGTAAACCAAATTTGGGAATTATACAGTTAGTGAAGAAACTAAACATTTATTTTGTTATTAATACTATTTATCAGCCAGGCGTGGTGGCTCACACCTGTAATCCCCTGAGGCAGGCAGATCATCTGAGGTCAGGAGTTCGAGACCAGCCTGGCCAACATGGTGAAATCCCGTCTCTACTAAAAATACAAAAATTAGCCAGGCATGGTGGCAAGGGGACTGTAATCCCAGCTACTCAGCAGGCTGAGGAAGGAGAATCTCTTGAACCCGAATGGCGGAGGTTACAGTGAGCTGAGACTGCACCACTGCACTCCAGCCTGGGCAATAGAGTGAGACTGTATTAAAAAAACAAAACAAAACTATGACTATTGAAAATACTAATTCAGAAAAGACAAGTACTTTCTGACCATGTTAACAGTATGGGGAATTTATACTATAGCTGTCCCATTAGAAACCTAAAATAAATAGATGTGATTCAAACAAATGAAAACATTTTAAAACAACACAAAGTAAATCTAAGTATTTCAATAATGATAAAATGGCTGATAAAACAAATATTATTTTTGATACTTTAAGGACTAGTATTGCCTAACATCCTGATCATTTCGTTGGAGGGATTCTCCTAAATATATTCTTACCACCAGGAGATTACTACTTTAATATCAGATTACACTGTACAATTAAGTGTTATCAATATGTAATTTTCACAAAGCAAACTCTAATAACTAAATACAAGGTGTCTCCAGATACTGCCTATTTGTATTATTCTTCTACATTACAATATCTAGGTTTCTTCTATAATATTACATACTAAAATATCTAGAGTTATCCTTGGTAAGCTATTCAAGGGTTTTTGGGTTTTGTTCCAATAGTTATTTATTTGTCCTTTAGGAAATTCAAGAGCACAGAAATACCTTTTGGCACATGACATAGTGCAGAATCGTTTTGACCGCAAAAATTCATTAGCATATCCCATTTTCCCACAGAATTCACACTTGAGCAACTCACTGTCCATTTCTTCTAATGTCTCTAAAAAAGAAGGAAAAAAAGGTTCCAAAAATTTAATTATGCAAGTTTTCTTTTAGTCTATACTTTGGTTGGATACTGCTAGCAAACCAATGGTTCTTTTTCAATCCACAGTCACTTTGACAGGACAAAAGCCTTCAAAAAAACAACCACTGCTACTAATTCCCTCTTGCTTCTGCATAAAAATTATAAGGAATTTCTTTCTACATAAATAAGCATAACATTTTAAAAGGTTTATCTTGCTTACAATCCATCTAAAATGTACAAAAAACTTTATAAACATTGGGAGAGAAATGAAGATCAATAACATAGGCACTACCTTCCAGGAGGAACACTTTCAAAAAGCTGAGTGTGGGATATGAATTTGGATAAATTGCACTGTGGAGACACATAGCAGAGAACCCTTAATTCTAACTGAAGCAATGGCTTCAAAAAGGTGAAATTTTGATATGTCTGATTTAAAGGAGCATGTAAGATAATTAGCTCTCTCAAAGACCTGCAGTACATGATAAAATATATAAAGATGTATATATCAGGAGGCTGAGGCAGAAGAACTGTTTGAGCCAAGGAATTTGAGACCAGTGTGGGCAGCATAGCAAGACCCCATCTCATTAATCATAGATACATACATAAAATTATTTAAGAAGATGCATGTATCTAATTATAAAACAGGGTGCTTAATAGGGCGCTCCCTATTAAGTTAGAATGTCCTTCTTCTACCCTACATATGTAACTATTCTCAGGACTACTTTCATAAGCAAAAGTCATCAATTTAGTAGCAATGAGGGAGAAACAATCTCAAAACAAGTAAATTAAAAATTGCCCCTTCCAACGGCCCAGTCAGAAGATCCACCAATGCATTCCTGAGACCTGACAACATAATTCCCAGAAGTACTGTTTTTATTTTGTCATGCTTATAATCTGATCTGACCTTGAAAAGCCTGTAGAGGAGACAGAACTTCTCACTCAACCACCACTGACAGCCATTAGTTCCAGCCCTGAAAGACTCCATTTCTCAGGTTTATTCCAGGAACAAGATATGCGAAAAGCTTTGTTTCAAAGATCTTTTGTTAATTAACATAGCAATGTGTAGCACCTGACAATAGGTTAGAATACCTTACGAAGGAGAAGGAAATGTTTTTGCTGGTGACACAGAGGAAATACCAAACAGAAATGGTTTACAGTTAACCCAACAAAAATAAATTATCAGTTTTATTTCTCATAAAGAAGTGAGAGACATTAACAGATTCAAAAATTCGTGTTCTAATGTTCAGTCAGATTTTTAATAAATTTGGTAATATTGCCAAGGTCACTCTTTTACATTTATGAATTTTAAAACTGCCAAAACAATTTTTTAAACTGCTGATTTAGTAATAAAAATGGATTCTATGGCAGAGACAGCTGGCAATTCTCCAGCATCCACTCTTTGCTTTTCTTCCATAGTAACAAAACCCTACGAACATGGCCACCCAGATTAAAAACAAGTTTCTGTCCTAGGTATGGCTAATTTGTAACCAATGGCATATGAATGTAAATGTTCACAAATTCCAGATGGTGCTCTTTCCCCCATATCTCATTGGTTAGAATGTGATCATGACGATTAGCCATCTTGGAAATAAAAGCAACATTCTACGGAGGCAGAGACGTAAGACCCTGGAGCTTGAGTGCCCAGTACTAAGGAACTACCACATGAAGCCCTCAACTGCTGACCTTTGGGTTATGTCAAAGAAAATTAAACTCCTATTTTCTTTAATCAAATATTTTTCTGGATCTCTACTGGAGTGGCCAAACCTGCTTCCTAACTAATATAGAGCCCCCATTTTCTGGCATGAGGAGAAGTTACTTTTTATTTCCCCCAAACACCTGAAATCACATGAGGACAGCAGCAAAAAGAAGCAATAAGATGGAAATTATGATCAGTGTGCTGATATACCAAGAAAGACAATAAGCTACTTTGATGAATCACAATCTACTGGTTGGAAACTCTCATTATAGAACCAGTCTAAACAGACCCACAGTTTATCCTTTATATGCTTATCATGAGGTTTTAAGGTTGAAACTACATACACTACTAAAACCAAAGCCACTAAATAAGTGACCTCACCATTTCACACTGTAGTACTTCCTACAAACACTGACGTACATAGTTATAGAAACATGAAAATTATACAATTACCTTGGGAAATTAAATTAGAAGTATTAAAAACTTTAGCACACTTTATATAAATATTTCTCGCCTATGAAATACGTTATCTCTGCATCTTCCTTTTCTTACTTCGATATCATATCCTGCTGAACTACCCCTTTACCTTGAGAACATCAGTCCTTTCCTTCCTCTTGCCACCATGACTACAGGTGTCAATTACATGCAAAACTTATACATACATTCTATAAATGGCCATCAAAGTTTCCAAAAACACTTTTATTCGTATCACCTGCCTAAAAATCTTCAGTAAGTATCCACCCAACTTCAAACCATCCACCTAACAAGGTAACTTCTAACTCGCTTGTCTAACATCCAAGGTTCTCTATAAACTGACTCTGCCAGTCATACTTCCCACTCCTCCTCTAATTCAACCCTCTACTCTTCACTGCCCTCTCGCAAAGTTACCTAGCGCTTACACATTCTTCGTGCATTTACTCTTAGTGTTCTAATCTGAAATGTTCTTGCTGTTTATCTTAAATCTATGCATTAAATCCATGGCCCAGCTCAAATCTCATTTTTATAGGAAATTCACTAAACTAGGAATAATCTTAGCAGTTTTAAAGTTCTAAATTCTTACTGTCTATATAATTCAGTGAAAATAAACCACTGGTAGCTCCTTCATTATGTTTCGGTGTGGAGATTCCCTAGATCCCTAGTTCCAAACTACATTAAAAGCTCCTGGAGGGAAAGGGGATTGTATTTTACTTCTTTATGGATGTAAAGAATATATACGTACCTACATATATCTCTCATGTTCTAGAATAGTCTAATATATACTATACGTCCATTAAATTATAAGCTGAGGATCATACTACATGTTGTAAAGTTTCCTAAGCAAATTTCCATGTTCTTCCTATTGTGTACACAGGGGGACACATAAATAATTTTTAGCCTAGAACTTTCATTTATACACATATTGTAGATACAGGCCAATTCTTTTTACTTTTCGTATCAAGTGAGAAATGTTCTCAGATAAAATAGTAGATGTAATTAAAAGACAATATTTGACCAGGCGTGGTGGCTCACTCCTGTAATCCTGGCACTTTGGGAGGCCAAGGCGGGTGGATCACAAAGTCAGGAGATCGAGTCCATCCTGGCCAACATGGTGAAACCCCGTCTCTACTAAAAATACAAAAATTAGCTGGGCATAGTGGCAGGTGCCTGTAATCCCAGCTACTCGGGAGGCTGAGGCAGGAGAATCGCTTGAACCCAGGAGGTGGAGGTTGCAGCAAGCTGAGATTGCATCACTGCACTCCAGCCTTGGAGACAAAGGGAGACTCCAACTCAAAAAAAAAAAAAAAAAGACAGTATTGATAATTAAATGAAATTAAATTCATAGAAACAAAAGGCACAATACAGACCTTATTTGGATCCTCTTAATTTTGATTGTGGCTCTTCAGGTGACAGAGTTCAGTTTAATGTAATAGCATTTAGAAGAGTGAAGGCTCTATAGTATTGAATTAACATTTGTGTCTAAGCAATTATCCTCCGTGTATCAGTATATTTCATTATATACTTATTTGGATCCTGACTTAACTAAATAACTATAAAAGGACTTAAAAAAAAATAGGGAAATATGAATATGGGTCAGGTATTATATAACACCAAAGAATTATTATTTTGTAATGTGTGGTATGGCATTACAAGTTATATAAGGAAATGTGTATTATTTTGAGAGATACATACTGATGTATGTACCAGTGACTATGATTTTCTTTAAAACAAGGAGGAAGGGAGGGAGGTGGGGAGGGAGGCAGGTAGGGTAGAGGGTATGGAGGTGGGGGGTAGGAATAGAGGGAGGGAAACAAAATGAATGATGAAGCTAATGTGGCAAAATAATGTTGAATTTGGGTGATAATGTTAGTCTGGGTGATTGGGGATTTATTATACAATTCTTTCTAATGAAAGGTTGAAATTTTTCATGGTTAACATCCTTTCGAATTAAAACAAATCAAACTGAACCCCAAATAAGTAAGAAAAATCAAATTTTAAACTAGTATACTCTTTGCTGTTCAAATAACAAGTAAAATGGTGATTAATATGTTGCAGCAGTTTATAAAGAGCCAACAATGTCAGAGGTGCAATCCTTTTTAGTTAGAAAAACTGTGGGCAAAGACAGTATCTAGCTTGCTTACCAGCATGCTATTTTGCTTAATTTAGCAAAGTAAAAGCACACAGTATTGGCTCAATAAATATTTAAGTGAATACATTAATTTTAATGAAATATACTAATACACAGAGGAATATTGCTTAGACACAAATGTTAATTCAATACTATAGAGCCTTCACTATTCTAAATGCTACATTAAACTGAACTCTATCACCTGAAGAGCCACGATCAAAATTTAGAGGAATGGTTTCACAAAGAAATTCCCATAGAATATGGCAATTCAGAATCTCACCCCATAAAACAGTAAAAACTTTGCTGCTTTTAAATAGCAAATGGAAGATATGAAATATCATTTTCATGTTTATTTTTGTTTGCTTTCCTTCAGTCTCTTTTGTATACCACTTTGACTTCTATTTATTTTATTCTTTTTTTTTTTGAGATGGGAGTCTTGCTCTACCCAGGCTGGAGTGCAATGGCGTGATCTCAGCTCACTGCAACCTCCACCTCTGGGGTTCAAGCGATCCTCCTGCCTCAGCCTCCCAAGTAGCTGGGATTACAGGTGCACGTCACCACACCCGGCTAATTTTTTTTTATTTTTAGTAAAGACAGGGTTTCACCATGTTGGTCAGGCTGGTCTTGAACTCCTGATCTCAAGTAATCTGCCTGTCTTGGCCTCCCAAAGTGTTGGGATTACAGGCATGAGCCTGTAATCCCTTATTTTATTCTTTATTAGAATAAAGTCTGTTAAAATAGGAGTTTTCTCGTTGAACAAATGTAATCACCCCTTGAATGAAGAGTATATACTTAATTATAATATCCACCTGATATCAAACATCAGAATGCAGAAAGTCTAAAACAAAACAACCCAGAAGCTCTAAAATTTTAAGTAAACGCAGTAAAATACTCATTTGTTACTTAAGTCTGCTTTAAAAAAAGAAAGAAAATTGTTTTGATCCTAAAATTCTGAATTGCATTCTCTCACATACGATGGAACTTTTCCCACCCACACTCTCCTTCAAAAGTCAAACTGACATTGAAAAAAATAGCACTAGTCTTGCATTTTAGTTATGTGACCACTGAGAGTCTGATTAGTTTTCCCATTATTTTAGTCAAATGGTGCATTATATGAGAATAAAAGCTGAATACTTCCAGTAAAAATCTGTGCAGAATAAAAATTCGCGCCCTTTTTCAAGCAGTAAAAGTCAAAGTTAAATAAAGGGTATCTTAGGTGAAACTCACAAACCTTCAGCAATCATGTCTTCCATCTCTGTGTCAGATGAATTATCTGCATGTTTTGTATTATTCTGTAGCTCTGGCTGAACACACACCGAATTTATCACCTGATTATCCAAAAGAGGCCGTTTTTTCACAGGCTGTTCTATTAGCAAAGACGAACGACTCACCTTTAAAAAGGAAAAATAATAAAATGAAACAATCTCTGAAAAGACATTCAGAGATAACCTCGTTTAAAAAACTCTTGAAATGAAACCAATTTGTGATAATTTACCAGTTCAACTGATCACATCCATTTATTAGGTGCTTTATTTCTTGAGAATAGGTTAGGTGGTCTGGACATGAATAGTTTATTTCTGGTCACCAGCAGCACAGCTGCTTCAAAGACTGTCAAATGAAACCTAGAGTCTGAGTTTAGGCAAGCAGTTTTGGGGGAAAAGTCTTAAAATTCAGCAATTCCTTATCTTCAGAATTAATACTAATCACCCAGTTATCCTGCACTATGTATATTTTGGTAGCTCAGTCCCATACTGAAAAACGAAATATAACTATCAGTATATTTAGGAGTTGTTTTTTTTTTTTTAACTTTTACAATCTGAAAAACAAAAATTAATGGCTCTCACTAGTGATAAAAGATAATAATGGCTATGGCTATGAAATGCCAGGTACTATACAGAATAATTTATGCACATTTAGTTCTCTCAACAACCCTAAGAGCAAAGCATCATCTCCATCTGACAGATAAGCAAAATAAAGATCAGAAAGTCTGAATGACTTGACAAAGGTTACACAGCCAGTATGGAGTAGACAGGGAAAAAAGACTGTCCCTCCATCCACTATATAAGAATTGCTATAGGAAATCCAAGTTACACACACACACACACACACACACACACACACACACACACACACACACACACACACGAAACTGAACACAAAGGCAACTGACTGGGTAGCTGTCTATCACAATGCAAGATTTTCACCCATGAATCTGAAAATTCAGATGACTCAAAAGCCTTCCAAAAAATTTTTCATATTTTTATATCTGCTTATCTTTGATATATTTTCTAAGGAAAAATGTTTATCTCTAGATATTAGCATACAAATTATGTACAGCTTAGCCTCAAGTTGTAAGACCTGCAGTGATAAAGCACCTTCATTTTGAGCTGAGCATTTTACAGCATTTTTTAAATGATTGAAGGCTGAAATTTAAGAATAATGAGAAAATATATTTGCTAATTACAAACCATCAATTAGGTAACTTCAGATGATCCAAAATAATACGCTTTACAGCCAGGTGCAGTGGGTCACACCTGCAATCCCAGCACTCTGGGAGGCTGAGGCAGATCACTTGAGGCCAGAAGTTTGAGACCAGCCTGGCCAACATGGTGAAACCCCTTCTGTACTAAAATACAAAAATTGGCCAGGAGTGGTGGTAATGCCTGTAGTCCCAGCTACTCAGGTAGCTGAGGCGGGAGAATCAATTGAGACCTAGAAGTAAAGGCAACAGTGAGCCATGGTCACACCACTGCACTCTAGCCTGGGCAACAGAACAAGATCCTGTCTAAAAAAACAAAAAAAGAAAGAAAAAACAGAAAGCTCATTTCACTGGATAAACTTCCAACTACCTTTCTCTAAAAATTATAAAAATATGTCCTGAAATTTTTTTCACTTTTTCCCTTAAGTTTATACTTCTAAACTTAGCTAGCATAAAATTCTAGACACACATTTGGAAATAAAGGAATTAGAGAGATCAATGCTAGATTAAAATGAACAACTTTCTTGAAATAAAATTACAAGCTTTTTATTAGAAAACAGTAATATATAATTTTTAAAATAATGTTATATAAATTATAAATGCACACAGAAATATGCTTACTACTTACAGGAAATGGCTCCAATCCCTCCTGAATCACAAAGCCTTCAATAACATGGGTTAGGATCTGTGGTTTAACAATAGCCTGTGGAGGCTTGTTCTCTATACTGGGAATGCTACTGTGCATAGATGTACTGTTACTCCTTGTGGTGGCAGCTGGAAGTAACAATGGAGGTGGTGGAACAGAAACATGTGAGGGATCTGATGGAGATTTAATTACTGAAGCACTGACCGATGCCACAGCAGGTAATTCCACATGCTCTAAAAAAAAAAAAAAAAAAAAAAACCAAGAAGTCATTTAAAATTTTTTTTAGCATTTTGCCCAAGCAATATGAAAGAGAATTCAAGAATAAACAGTGACAACAATAGTTATTATCTCGTACTTCCAAAAACTGTTCTAAGGTAGAAGCTATTATTATTTCCACTTTGTAAAAGAGGGTAACTTGCTCAAAGAGGGAACTTATTATTCAAACCTTTGTTTAACAAACTGGCCGGGCGCAATGGCTCACATCCATAATCCTAGCACTTTGGGAGGCTGAGGTCAGGAGTTCAAGACCAGCCTGGGCCAACATGGTGAAGCCCCACCTCTACTATAAAAAAAAAAAAATACAAAATTAGCAGGGCATGGTGGCACATGCCTTGTAATCCCAGCTACTTGGGAGGCTGAGTCAGAATTGTTTGAACCCAGGAGGCAGAGGTTGCAGTGAGCTGAGATTGTGCCACTGCACTCCAGCCTGGGCAACAAGAGTAAAACTCCATCTCAAAAAAACAAAATTGTTCCCATAAGACATGAAAATGTTTTAAGATATAAACTTACAAATAATTTATCCTAAAATGGTTGTTTGGTTTTGTTTTGATTTTTTTTAATTTTAAGGTATTAAATCCCCTATGTTCATATTTATGTTTCAAATGGTATAGGTGGGGCAGTGGAGTACTTTCAAAGCATGCTTAAACGAAATGGAGTCATGAAATCCATCTTCATGACTCCATTTAGTTTTTTTTTTTTTTTTTTTTTGAAGACAGTGTCCTTGTCGCCCAAGCTGGAGTCCAATGGCATGATCAAGGCTCACTGCAGCCTCAACCTCCCAGACTCAGGTGATTCTCCCGCCTCAGCCTCCTGAGTAGCTGGGACTATAGGTGTATGCCACCATGCCTGGCTAATTTTTTTTATTTTTATTTTGTGTGTGTGTGTGTGTGAAGCTGGGGTCTCACTTTGTTGCCCAACTGGTCTGGAACTCCTAGACTCAGGTGATCCTCCTGCCTTAACCACTCAAAGTGCTGAGATTACAGGTATGAGCCTTCATGTCCAGCCTTCACAGCAGTTATATCCATAAATTAACCTAGTTTCACCAAATAACCCACCAAAATAAACTGTACTGGAAAACCTGTTTAAAGTCACACTATCTACAAAAAGCTAAAAAAGAAAAGAAAATCACCAGAAAATGTTAATTTGCCAATTTGTAAGAACAAATACACAACTTTACAAATGTATTATCAAACTGAAGAACTTCACAATAATCCTATCTCACATACCAAATCTTCACATATACTTCTAGAGGACAAAGGATAAAAGATTAAAAATTCTGAAGTGGAACTGAAAGGCATATTTCTGTAGAAAGGAAAAAATAAATCTATGGAGACCTAAATTAAAATTTTAATGTCCCTTACAGATTTAAAGGTAAGAGACACTTTGTTACTTTTAAAATATAAAGCTGCATTAAGTATAACTTGGTTTATTTAAGAAATAATGCTTAGAGTATATTCTAATTAATGTCTAGATCATATGTATGAATGTACCAAACTTATAGTCCTAAATTTTGTTCAAAACAGAGCTGTAAATTACTGAGTTTTTGAAGATGGTAATGGCTATTTACGTAAGCTGTAAAAATCGAAAACATGGAAAACATTCGTGTATTACAATAGAAAAGAAACACAATTATTGCACCCTCTAGATTTAAGAGAAGTGTGAGAGAAAACCCAAGTTCTAACTGGTAAGATTTTGCCACAGATCTCTGTCTATTCTCAATATCATTTACTGAACAAGAGATGTGAGATTTTTCCACCTTTTTGTATAGATGCTTTTCACTTTCAAAGAATTTTAAAGATTTATAACAACTGATCCGGATGGAAACAAGTCTATTTCTGAAAGTTAGTTTATTTCAAGATTTGATGAGAGTTATTGTAAAAAAAAAAAAAAAAAAAGTAAGCCTGTCCTTTAGTTTCCCCTCAAATATTACAAAGGAGTAATAAGTATGAAGTAAATTATAGGAAGATTCAGAAGTCTACATTGTACTTTGACAATTGAGCCAGAAAGATGTGCTTGACAGGATCTCAGACTACATTCCTGAGGAAAACATGGAAAGATACTCTTGTGTTCCAATATTTCAGAAATGTTTAAACTTCATTCCAGTACTATTAGTAATGCTTATTTTGTAATTAAGTCACAACCATAATGTAAGTTTACTATTCAATAAAACTTACATTTTTTTTTTGGTACTCTAATCCCATGACAGATTAGCAATAAAACTTACATTTCTGCCTTTAAATCAAAACTTCAGGAAATCTGCAGCAACATAAATCCATTTCAGTGTAAACCACAAAGATTTGATACTACAGTTAAACTTTCTTACATCTTTTGAGATATAATTTTGAATAAAAACGCAGTAATAGGCTGGGCGCAGTGGCTCACGTCTGTAATCCCAGCACTTTGGGAGGCCAACACGGGCGGACCACCTGAGGTCAGGCATTCGAGACCCACCTGGCCAACATGGTGAAACCCTGTCTCTACTAAAATACAAAAATTAGTGCCTGTAAATAAAAAAAAAAAACTAGTGCCTGTAATCCCAGCTACTCTGGAGGCTGAGGCAGAAGAATCACTTGAACCCAGGAGGCAGAAGATGCAGTGAGCCAAGATCATGCCACTGTACTCCAGCCTGGGCAACAGAGCCAGACTCCATCTCCAGAAAAAAAAAAAAAGGCAGTAATATAAAACTCATCTTAAATATTTTATATAAGTTTATTGACTGAATGTTTTTCTACTTTTCAGGAGTGGAAAAATTAAAAGAAAATTAAATTTCTCCTTCTATGCTCTCTAAAGAGTTGTATCAGTAGTA
Source organism: Cheracebus regulus (assembly GCA_963574635.1). Lineage (NCBI taxonomy): Eukaryota > Metazoa > Chordata > Mammalia > Primates > Pitheciidae > Cheracebus > Cheracebus regulus. The sequence goes on along the minus strand of CAUYQU010013790.1, from coordinate 12,454 downwards.
AGAGAATAAAAGCTTGAGAGAAAAGAGGGGAAGGGGATGAAGCACGCTGAAGAAAGCAGAGGGCAAGGGTTGCCTAGACTGTAGACAGGGTCAGTGTTCCATAACAATTTGTTTCCATGTCTGTTGTAGTAGTCCTCCTTAACTGAAAATGATCAGGAGGGCCATGAGATCATCAATAGAACAGAATACATACAACAAAGCCAGAACCAAGATTAGTATAATTCAGATCGGGGTCAAAAAACTTTCCATAAATGGCCATATGGTTTCTACAATTACTCAACTTTGTGGTTAGGAAAAAGCAGCCATAAATAATATCTAAACAAATGAGTGTGTGGCTATGTCTCATAGAACTTTATTGATTAACTGACTGAGACAGAGTTTCACTCTTGTTGCCCAGGCTGGAGTGCAATGGCAGGATCTCTGCTCATAGCAACCTCTGCCTCCCGGGTTCAAGTGATTCTCTTGCCTCAGCCTCCCTAGTAGCTGGGATTACAGAGATGCACCACCATGCACGGCCAATTTTTGTATTTTTAGTAGAGACAAGGTTTCTCCATGTTGGTGATGTTGGTCTTAAACTCTTGACCTCAGGTGATCTGCCTGCCTTGGCCTTCCAAAGGGCTGGGATTACAGCCACCACACCCAACAGAACTTTATGAACAATAAAATTTGAATTTTACATACATTTTCACGACATGAACTACTACTCTTTTGACTGTTTTCAATCATTCAGAAATGTAAAAGCCATCCTTAGCTTGGATCATGCAAAAATAAGCAGCAAGCTGTGCATGGAAAGCACCTATAGTACCAGCTAGCTATTCAGGGGGCTGAGGCAGGAGGATTACATGAATCCAGGAGTTAGAGGCTGGCCTGGGCAACATAGTGAGATCCTGTCTCTTTAAAAAAAAAAGAAAGAAAGAAAGAAAATAAGCAGCAGAAGAGATCTGAACAGTGAGCAGTGTGCCAACTTCTAATCCTAACATTCATAAATCTTAAAAACATGAAACATGTTTAGTAAAATATCTAGGATACACAGTAGCTTTGTAAAGAGGCACATACAGGTGATTCATTTGAACTCATAAACACCACTGAAATAGTGAATAAGAATTTGAATGGTTAAGCACAAGAACATTATTTTAAGAGACAAGAGTGTTGCTCTGTTGTACAGGCCGAACTCAAACTCCAGGGCTCAAGTGATCCTCCCACCTCAGCCTCTCACGAAGCTGGGACTCTGGGCATGCACCAACAAGCCCAGCTAAGACTTTTCTTTAATCCATATCTCTTCTAAGAATTTAGTGAGATTTAACTTAAGTACCATAAATATTAAAGAACACTTTTAAAAGCATTTATTCAGTCTGAATCACAAACCACTGTGAGGAATATCACATATGGCTTAGAATATTTCATGATTTTTGGAAAGTCTAATTTAAATCTTTTGAAAGAATTTTCATTTATTCTAATTTTTAAACTAGAAATAGCCTGATACATAAATGTGAAAGAGCATATGAAACATGTCTGTAAAAACCACTAAAAATTAGAAGACAGAAATGATAGGTTTTCATTTGGATGGTACAGAACAATTTATAAGCTACTGAACTTCCCTGCTATTAAAGAATTTTCCAGGCTGGGCATGGTAGCGCATACCTGTAATCCAAGCACTTTGGGAAGCCAAGGCAAGAGGATCACTTGTATCCAGGAGTTTGAGACAAGCCTGGGCAACAGAGTAAGACCCTATCTCTACAAAAATAAAAAACTAGCCAAGTGTGCTGGCAGGTTCCTGTAGACCTAGCTATTTGGGTCTTTTTCTGAATCACTTGAGCCCAGGAGATAGGGGCTCCAATGAGCTATGACTGTGCCAGGCTATACTTCAGCCTGGATGACAGAGTGAGACCCTGTCTCAAAAAAAAATCTTAAATTCAAATCTGTATTTTGTTACAATTAAGTACCATAACAAATTCATTTAAGATCATGTCTAGTGAAAAAACAGGCTGGGTGCAGTGGTTCACACCTGTAATCCCAACACTCTGCAAGGCCAAGGCAGGAGAATCACTACAGGTCAGCAGTTCAAGACCAATCTAAGCAACATAGTAAGACCTTGTCTCTACAAAAAATAAAAACTTAGTCAGGTATAGTGGTATGCACCTGTAGTCTCAGCTACAAAAAGAGGGGAAAGGAGAGGAGGGGAGAAAAAAATCAACTTTTCCTATTATTAACATTTATCAAATAGAAAAATTCCCACAAAGTTTGGTATTTTTCTCACCTAACAAAGGATGTTCAGAAGTCAAATCTTCTCCTCTCCCCACAGTTATAGCTGCTGGAGACAAAGTGGGTGGTGGTGGGGTTCTATCCATCCGGACACATTCATCTGACTCTTCCGGCATTTCTTCTTCACATACATCTTCTACTTGATAAACCTGCAATGACAAACCAGTGTGCCTTAAAATGTTTCCAAAACCAAATTTAATCAGGTGTTGTTAATTTCAGAAAATTAAATTCTGTGTATTAAATTTAAAAACAAAGCAAAAATGACTACTCTGACAGACTGAAAGGAAAACTTCAAAATTGCTCAAATGAAGTTTTTCATATTTCTTGATAATATCTGACTGAAAGCAAACTGTGGATCAGTATCTAGGCCAAAAATCACTACAGTTTCCAAAAAGATGATAGCCAGGTCTAGATATAGTTTTAATTTTGATAATTCAAAAATATGAATAAAATAAAGATTTGGGGAATTCAACTGTTTTTGCTAACTTCTAATTGTCATAAATTAAAACAAATACTAGCATTTTTCTCAGGCACACTAAGTAAATTTCCACAATGATACATATTAGGATATGCAGGATTCTATCCCAGACTATTTCTTATTATTATGTGATGTAAAGATTAAGTTATAAAAAGTAACATCTGAGAATCTACAAAAAAGATATGCAATTATATCTCTCCTTTACTGTTCTACTCAAGAATCTAATCAATGTTTTATAAAGTAATATTGTAAACAGAAAATATCTTTCCTTGAAACACACACACACACAGCCTAAGCTATTTGACACATCATTTTTTTATTTTTTTATATCATTCCATACTTACGGGAGAAAATTTTTAAGTCTATAACTTAACCACCTTGTTAGCCGACGGTAAAGATTATACTTAAGAAGGAAAATGGGGCCAGGCGCAGTGGCTCACGCCTGTAATCCAGCTCCATCATGGCTCACTGCAGCCTTGACCTCCCAGGCTCAGCCTCCTGAGTGGCTGGAACCACAAGTGTTCACCAACACACCCAGCTAATTTAAAAATGTTTTCTGCAGAGTTGAGGTCTCAAACTCCTGGGCTCAAGCGATCCTCCTGCCTTGGACTCTCAAAAGTGCTGGGATTACAGGTATGAACCACTGCACCTAGCCCCATAAATGTTAACTAACAAACAAAAAAACTTTCAACATTCACAAGAAACCTTTCAGTGACATCTAATATTGTATGCAATTTAAATCAAACTATTTTAAAAGTTTGATGTTTTAAAGTATATAAAATTATACATAAAAGTGATCAGGGCTTCTGAAACCGGCAAAACCTATGTGTTATAAAAGGGGCAACAAAGTTTCATCTATAAAGAAATAAGAGTAAGCTATAAAGGAACAACAGGTGATAGACAAAAATAAAATAAAAATCTTTCTAAGACTCCACTAAGAATAAAACATCTTTTCTTTTGCACAACTTAAAAACATCTTTTCTTTTGCACAACTGTTACTGGATAATTTATCAAATACTATGCCAAATATAAAATTCAGAACTGTGACCTGAATCAGCTGCAAAGTAGGCAGTATTTTTTAAAGTTATTTGCTCACAACCCTGCATCTGGAAACCAGTTTCACTAAGAGAGACTCCTTGCCTCATGCCTCAATCTCAGAAGTGAAAGCAGTCATTTGTTATTGTTTGGAGCAACAATTATACCTGCTAGATCTGTTCACAACAACAACAGTTTGTTTTAAATGATAATAATGCCCAGTATAGGTAAAATCATTCTAAAGTGTCTGGGGGTTAAGAAGAAAAATCTTCTAGTCCCCAAGGGTAAGTGCTATCATGGTGAACACTTTAATTTGCCTTAGTGGCAGAGATGTTAATTCAGAGATAATTATACAAGTATGGTTTTTATCAACCAGTTCAATTTTATCTATGTAGCATTCCTTCAGTATAACAGATATTATTTTTCTTCCAAAGAATGTGATCTTTGCTTAAAATGCTGAAAGTCTCTTTAATCCCAATACAGTAACATATTATTCAAACATCTGCTAGAGTATCTTAAGAAATTAAAGCTTGATCATACTTAGAATTCTGATATTTTAAAAAACAAAAGAGTTTAAAGGATGAAAAGAGCCATTAACACAAATAGCATATTTTGAAATAATCCATCAAATACCGTAAAGTGTTTTTCACTCATTATACTTAAAGCCAACTATACGTACTTCCAGAACTCTCATATAAAGGCAAAATAAGTGCATGAATAAAAGAAGTACGCAAAAACAAATCTGTCGCAGACATCTGGCACAATAAGCATAAACAAATCTAAATGCAACAAAAATGTTGAAAAAAGCAAACTGGAGGTTTTGCTCAATCACAAGATCATTAGGAAACTGCACATCACAATTACTGTTTAGCTCTTAACTATAACTATTCTAAAAATAACAAAGACTGCCAAACTTACCTCAATAAAGTCCAATATTCCCATCTGTTTCCCTTTCCTAAATAAACTGAGGAATATTTATTAGTTCTAAATTATCTACCCTCAACATATTTATATCCAAATGTCAATAAAAAAACTGTTAAGTATCTTTAAAAACATACTGATTTTACCTTGAAAATTCTCTCTTATCTTTCAAATGTCCACATCTCTTAAAAAATATATCTTTCTACCTTTAAGTATTTGAAACAATCAGAAAAGTACTGTGAAGAAATGTGTTTTCATGGAAAAAAATAACACATTTAGTCAAAGCTAATAAAAAAAATAGAAGTTTAAGAAAAAGAGCTGTATTACTCAAAGAAAGGTAAAAGATTAAAAATTATTTAGAAAGGTAACATGGAAACATCCATAGTAAGCATAATAACCATATCAGTGAGAGCACAGAAAGTTATTAAATCATTTTTTAAACTTCCAAAACTGTTTTAAAGTAGAAGTGCAGGAAGCAACAAAATATTTTTGGCTTTAGTTTTTAAAGCATTATGCTAATACTATACATATATATATGTGTGTGTATATATATATGTGGAGAGAGAGAGACAGACAGAGACAGAGAGAGAGAGAGCACGCGCATGCACAAGCGAGAGAGAGCATAACCTCTGCCTTCCGGGTTCAAGCCATTCTTGTGCCTCAGCTTTTCAAGTAGATGAGATTACAGGCATTCGCCACCATGCCCAGTTAATTCTTGTATTTTTTGTAGAGATGGTGTTTCTCTCCGTTGGCCAGGCTGGTCTTGAACTCCTGACCTAAGGTGATCCACCTGCCTCGGCCTCCCAAAGTGCTGGGATTACAGGCATGAGGCACCATGCCCAGCCTTATATTTCTATTCCAAATTTGTTCCTCCAAAGCTTCCCCTAACATTAACAATTGAAAAAATATAAGGACTATAAAGAAGGTTGTTTTTTTTTTTTTTTACTATTTTTTGTTTTTATTTTTCAATAGTATTTTTTTCTTATCTATTATGCCCTGCCTGGAAACTACCATAGTTTTTACTGGTTAAAAACCAAATCACTGAACTAGGTAGTGAGAAAGTAATTTAAATTAAAAAAAATTTGTAAAGGTACTGTATACTTCCTAAACACTTGTTTTTGTAACAATATCCATTGTAAACTCCAAAAATCTACTGAAAGAAAATATATACATGATAACTGAATGATAAACTTTTTTAAAATTTTGCTTTCCTGGCCAGGTGTGGTGGCTCACACCTGTAATCCAAGCACTTTGGAGGCCAAGGCGGGCAGATCACCTGAGGTCGGGAGTCCAAAACCAGCCTGACCAACATGGTGAAACCTCATTTAAAAAAAAAAAAAAAAAATTTTTTTGCTTTCCTTTTTTTTTTTTTTGAGACAGAATCTTGCTTTGTCTCCCAGGCCACAATCTCGGCTCACTGAAACCTCTGCCTCCCAGGTTCAAGCAATTCACCTGCCTCAGCCTCCCAAGTAGCTGGGATTACAGGTGTGGCCACCATGCCCAGGTAATTTTTGTATTTTTTTGTGGAGACAGACACGGTTTCGCCATGTTTGCCAGGCTGGTGTCAAACTCCTGAGCTGAGGTGATCTGCCCACCTCGGCCTCCCAAAGTGCTGGGATTACAGGCATGAGCCACCACATCCAGCCAAGTTGTGTTTTTAATAAAAATTTATAGAAAATAGAATTCAATCTCTTTGTGCCTATTAAGATCAGTCAGAATGACAAGAATACAAAAATCTATACATTTGTATCATGAAAACCAAAATGCTTTTACATTAAAGAACAGTGAGGATAATCCAAGTATGAAAACAAGTATTAATGATAAAAAAATACTTTGAAACTCCTTTCTGAGCTAATGTTTATTAGCTTTTAGGTGATAAAATCTCTTCAATGAAGTGTAATAAAAAAATCTCCCTTTAGGAAAATTCTTCTCCTCAGTTACAAATTATGAACTTGACCCTTCTGGCTAAACAATTAGAGACCTTTATTTCCATTTTATTTCATAAATCTTAAATGTCTTTTAGAGAATGTTTAAAGAAAAGTATTTTTCAAGATAATTTTCCTTCTAGGCAACAAGTAATTGTTTTTAAAGGTTTATTCTTAAAAATCCCACTACAATCTCAATTATTCAAAACTTTTACTCCTCTAAATGGATTTTTTTCATCCTCAGTATTAAATTCATCCACCAAGATTTTTGAGCTTTTTAAGTGAGAAACATTTTAAGTACATTATTTTCCCTTAGTATAAATAAAAAACTGTAAGTTTAATAATTCTATAAGATGGACTACAGTGAAATTTTTGGCAAAGCTGGACTCTCTCCTAAATTTTTTTACAAAATTTCAACTTCAAAGTATAATTTTACCAAAAAACTACATCACGTAAGCATAACCCAACTTGAAACAAAATCCCCAAAGGTCCAGGACTTTAGAATGCATAAAACCAAAAGGGTTAGGCTAGATAAACCATACGTTTTGAAAACATACAAGCCAACAGAAGGGATCTATGAAGGATAATCACCTTAAGAGAAAAAACTTTGTGCAGATGACACTGGTTCAAATGCATTCCCTTGGGGAAAAAAAATCAACTCTGTAAAGATAGCAGATGGATTTGTTTAAATAGTAATAAAATTAACGAGGGACTTTAATTACCATCACAAATTATAAAGCATGCAACCACACTAAACAAACAATGGCATTTTTTTTGCCCATAGAGCATGTTTGTCAGAACACTGACATATGGAAATTTCACTTTTTTAGTTCATAGGCATTTAGATTTTGCAATAAAACATAGTGTGGGAAAAAAATAGTTTTTACTTTCAGTTCAGCAAGAAAGTCAAAGAGCTTCCAAGGGCTTACCACTGGTGGATCAACAGGTGCTGGTGGTTGCACTTGTAGGTTTACCGCAACAGTCTGTGGAGGAGGAAGAGTCTGAAACGGCAACTGGACCAAAGCTTCTGCGGCCGGAAGCTCCTCTTCTGACACCAAAGCATTCTGCACCAAAACCTGGCCCTGGGACAGAATTTCAGGCTGCACTTGTAAAGACTGCATAGACTGCAAGGGCAGTGGTGGAATCTGAGCTGGAGGAGATGTCGACATCTGTGGAGGACTTGCAATTGGGATTGGAGAGGACTGCAGGGTTGAATATTGCTGGTGTGATGGAGAGACAATTTGCTGGCCTGGGGATACCAAGGCAGACTGTTGAACTGGGCCAATGTGTACAACAGGGGAAGCTGAAAGTGGAAGATGAGATGGAAGATTCAGCTGTGCTGTAGGTTGCACCTGATTAGTAGTGGACTGCTGCAAATTTGGCCCTGGCTGGAGAGCTGATGACACAAGAGGGTGTGGCTGAATAAGTGCTTGTGGATGAATAATTATAGTAGGAGACTGACTTGGTGAATGAGGTGGTGGAGGAGACACCACTACAGACTGCTGTGCTGATTGTGACTGGTTAGGAGACACTGTTAAAGGAGGGGGATGACTCTGAATTGGTGAACAATGCTGTGACTGGGCATTACTGGGAGCTGGAGGAAGGCCATGGTTCTGGAGTGGTATACAGTGCTGGGATGGGGGTGGGTCTTGAGTTGGATTCTGAAGTGTGATTGGCTGAATTTGCTGCTGCTGCTGTTGTAATATCAGCTGATGATGGGAAACTTTGGAAGGTGGTGAATGAAGAGGAATCTGCTGATGTTTTATTAGAGAATGAGGCTGAATTGGAGAATATGAAGCTGTGAGAGAAAAAAATGACAATTAGTATTGATTTCAAACATATAGGAATTTTTAAATAAATCTAAAGGAAAAAGTGTTCACATCAGAAGGTCATAATCATCAGAATTCTATTACTAGTTTTCCAGACAAGAGTATTTGAAAAACATTTTTTTCTTTTGAGATAGTCTTCCTTTTGTCACCCAGGCTGGAGTGCTGTGGCACAATCTCAGCTCACTGCAACCTCCACCTCCCTGGCTCAAGTGATTCTCCTGTCTTTGCCTCTTGAGTAGCTGGGATTATAGGTGCCTGCTACCACACCCTAGCTAATTTTTGTATTTTTAGTAGAGATGGGGTTTTATCATGTTGGCCAGGCTGGTCTTGAAACCTGACCTCTAGTGATCCACCCAACTCAGCCTCCCAATGTGCTGGGATAACAGGCGTAAGCCACTATGCCCAGCCTGAAACTTTAAAGACAAACATGTTTTCCTTGGAAAAACAACAAAATTTCATAAAATGTGCTGAATTGTGGTAAGCTCTAAAAGAAAACTACCTAAAATTTAATAATCTGAATCTATACATGATTTGTTCTTACTGTATTTTATAGGTAAACTGAGTATCTATATTAACTTTTAGCAAAGTTTATACACTTGAATTTCTTCTCTGCAGGAAAAGAGGAGTATCATCATAGAACAAGTATAACACATATAAAGGTAATTTCAAAATCATAAAAATGCTATATTAAAATTCATAAAATAAAGATCTCATCCTTTCTAGTCTACATCTAAACATGTTTCCAACTAATAGTCAAAGTAGTTACTTATAAAGCTTCCCAAATGAGTTTCCATTTTTGAGCTGAGATGAAAGGAACATCATCATTTGACCCAGAAGAGAAAATGTTTTGTATAATAATTTAATGTGATTAAGCAAAAGACATGTGTGAATCATGTAGCACAGTTAAATAATCACCATAACTAACAACTGAAATTCAGAGGCCATTCTAAATCTAGAAAAACACTAGTTCTGCTTGCAGAGAATGAAACAATCAGAAGCCCATGCTACCTAAATAAGGGATTTTGTTAACCTTTTTCCCTCACCAAAAAAACCCTTCAACAATTGATGTGACAGTATCAGGTTTTCTCCACAAAGCAGCCACTCTCATCAGGAATAAATATATGTAAGAAATTGCACAGTCAAGTGGTAGGGAGCTCCTCCATCATTATGTCTTTTCTGTAAACTGGTGGCACATGTTTATAGAAAGGGAGATACTGGTGAAATCCTCCCTAAGAATGGAAACTGAGTTCACAAGAAGATAAACTGAAACAATCACTTAATGTTAATATCAAGATTTAACACAGATTTAAAGACAGGGCAATTTTTTTTCCCCCTAATCTTGGAATATTAGGAGAAAGACTGTATTATACCTTACATCTGTTTTTTGTGTTCAGCCACATTTGTGACAACAATTCTATAAAAACTTCCAACAACTTTTTAAAAAAACATTTTTACATTTGGTTAAAATTTTTAGAATCCTTTAAAGAAACTAATCTCTGATTAACATCCAAACAAGAGGTGTTTAGAAAGTTCAATAAATATCCACTAATTACTAAAAAAAGGACATCAAGTCAACAAAATAATTTTCATATAATATCTAGGCTAGTACTTCACACTAAGACTAAAAATTTTATGCCAGACCTTTAAAACTGTGTTGATATTTATAAAGTATTCACAAAGGGTGAATTAAGAAAATCTTATATTTCTATAGAGTGCCCGCATCACCCAAGGGGCTCAAAGGGCTTTCACAGGTCTCTCATTCATACTTACAAAATGTCTGTGGTATAGGTGGGTATCTCCCTCTTACAGATAATAGATTTTTTTGCAAGCATAATAGCAAAGGCTAACTTTAATTCAATTTTTTAAGTTTTAATTTAAATTTATCATACTCTTCAAGTATCATGGATATTATATCTACCAGAATAACAATTCTGGCTGGACACAATGGCTCATGCCCATAATCCCAGCACTTTGGGAAGCCAAAGCAGGAAGATCACCTGAGGTCAGGAGTTCAAGATCAGCATGGCCAACATGGTGAAACCCCTTCACTACTAAAATACAAAAATTAGCCAGGCATGGTAACAACACACCTGTAACAGAGCTACTACTCAGGTATAACATATATAAAGATAACTTCAAAATCATAAAAATGCTATATTAAAATTTATATAGCACTTGAACTCAGGAGGTGGAGGTTGCAGTGAGCTGAGATTGCACCACTGCATTCCAGCCTGGGCTTAGGCATCAGAGCGAGATTCCATCTCAAATAAATAAATAAATAAAAAGAATAACAATTATTTCTGTGCTCTGGTAAGTAAGCAAGTAAGGAATCTTTTTATATCCTAGACCTGTGACAATTCAATAGATTAGCAATCTATCCTTTCATCTAAACTACATTTTTCTGTATCAGAAATCAAAGTGTATTTATTTTATATTACTCTGTAAGTCCAATTTATAGGCATATATATTACAGAATAATATGAGGATATGTGAAGCAGTAACTCTGTAAAATAAAAGCCCTAGTGCTCTGGAAAAAAATCTTATCCTGTTGGTTAATTTCTCTGATTTTAATAAACATCTTATTGTCAGGGTGGCTTTATATTCAGAGAATTAAAGTTGACATCACCTCTCACACATATATAAGTCATTTATAATAACATATATTATTTCATTGAGTAACTACAACAACCCTATGAAGCTGACAGAGTACTATGCCAATCCAACACATTACAGATGAAGAAACTCTGACAGGGTACTATGCCAATCCAATATATTACAGATGAAGAAACTCTGAGCAGTTAAGTGACTCGCCTGAAATCATCTGGCGATTAAGGACAGCATTAGGTCTAAAATAATCTATGATCCTGAGTCTAGGGCCCTGTTATAGACTGAATGTTTGTGGGACAAAATTCATATGCTGAAGCTTTAATTCCCAATGTGTATTTGTAGATGGGACCTCTAAGGAAGTAATAAAGGTTAAATGGGTCATAAGGGTGGTGCCGACATGACACGGTTTGTATCCTTTTAAGAAAAGACATCAGAGAGCTTCTGCTCCCTCCACCCACCACACACTCAAAGGAAAGGCCATGTGAAGACATCTGCAAGCCAGGAAGTGAGCCCTCACCAGAAACTGAACACTGCTAGACCTTGATCTTGGGTTTTCCAGCCTCCAGGACTGTGAGAAAATTAATTTCTGCTCTTTAAGCCACAGTCTATGGTATTTTGTTACAGCAGCTGGCACAGATTAATTAATACAGGACTTTCTCACTACACAATGACTTAATAGCTACAAAAAACAATATATATTTTTTCCAATTAGACTAGTTTTCACAAAAGTTCTAAAAACTGTGATTTAAAAACTTTAGCTCTGGGAGAGAGATCCAAGATGGCCGATTAGCAACAGCTCAGGAATGTAGCTCCCAGTGAAAGTGCAGAGAATGAGTGGACGCCGCACTTTCGGACGAATTTTTGTTGCCCACAGGCTGGGAGATTCCCCGCAGAGGAGCCACACAGGTCGCCAGCGCGACTCTTTTGGCCGGCGCAGCTGTTTTGCCGGTGCCCCAGCGCGGCGCTTCCCGGTGCGGAGTATACAGGAGGGATGGGCTCGGCTGGTCCCATCCTCACAAGGAAAACAGCAATTGGAAGCGCTGAGGACTAAGAGCGAGCACAGCTGAACGTGGGAAGGCCCAGCTCTGTGGGGAAGGGGCGCCCTCCGAAGGAAAACTAAGAAACAGAAAAAACTTCATCACCAACAAGCCAGACGTCCACTCAGAGACCCAATCTGAAAGTCGGCAATTACAAAGACGACAGGTGGATAAATCCACAAAAATGGGAAGAAACCAGTGCAAAAAGGATGGGAACACCCGAAATCAGAATGCCTCTCCTCCTACCGGGGATCACAGCTCCTCATCAGCAAGAGAACAAGGCTTGACGGAGGATGAGTGTGATGAACTCACAGAATCAGGCTTCAGAAGGTGGATAATAAGAAACTTCTGTGAGCTAAA
>CAUYQU010013789.1:0-50552 GCA_963574635.1 Cheracebus regulus | reverse complement strand
CTCACAGCCTCCTCCATCAGACACTCACTCACACCCTCTGCCGTCATCTGCTCATTCACACTTCCATCAGATGCTCACACATTCCTCCATCAGACACTGACACCCTCTCCATCATTCACACCGTATCCATCACTCACATCTCCATCAGACACTCACACCCTCTCCATCACTCAGACCCTCTCCATCAGATGCTCACACCCTCTCCATCACTCACACTGTATCCATCACTCACATCCCCTCCATCAGACACTCACACCCTCTCCATCACTCACACCCTCTCCACCACTCACACCCTCTCCATCACTCACACCCTCTCCACCACTCACACACTCTCCATCACTCACACCCTCTCCACCACTCACACCCTCTCCATCAGACACTCACACCCTCTCCATCACTCAGACCCTCTCCAACACTCACACCCTCTCCATCAGACACTCACACCCTCTCCATCAGACACACCCTCCTCCATCAAACACTCACACCTTCTTTCATCATCTACTCAGTGTCCATCACTCACACTCTTCCATCAGACATACCCTCCTACATTAGACACTCACACTCTCCATCAGACACCCATCCACATCCTTTCCATCAGACACTCGCATCCTCTTCCATCAGACACTCACACACATGCTCCTCTGTCTGACATAGCCTCTTCCATCAGACACCCCTTTCCCCATCAGATGCTGTCTCAGTGCCAAGCTTGCAGCAGTTTCCGAATCGTCCTCTGCACACACTGCCCAGCTGATGCCTTCCTACATGATGAGCACTGCAGCAGGGGCTGCAGGTGATTTCAGGAAGTGGAAGGACAAAGGGGACAGGAGGGGCATAGTTCCAAGCTCACCAAGTTTGCCTCCCTGACGAAGCCCCAGCCAGCCAGACTGCCCCACTAAATGTACATCCCCCCAAATCTTGATCTCACCCCAGCACAGATGTCACAGAAGAGGTTTGAATCAAAATCTAAAGTCACCTCAGTGTGGAGCAGAAATTGAGAAGCAATTCCTTCCATACAAGGCAGAATGCCTTCCTAGAGAGAACAGACAACTCTACGCCCACAGGGGACGCCAGGGCTATTTTGGGAGGCTCCTTTCTGGGAATGCCAATCCTGCCCCACAGCCACCTTGAGTCACTGAGAAAAGCTGGCAGCCCCCGCCTGGAGATGGGATTCCCCAGTGAGGCAGCCTCTCCACACACCATTCACAGGATGAACCATCAGACATCTGATGGTGAATGGGGCAGATGCCTCCTCTCCTTATCCCCAAGCACTTGCTGGCGGGGTGTATGGATGACAAGCACATTGATTCTGTGTCTCAGAGCATCAAGGCAATGTGGGTGTGTCTGCAGAGAAGTTCAGGAGGAGAAGAGGTCTCTCCAGGCCATAAAATGGACCTGGATGATGAAAGAAACAGCCTAGGGAAAGACCAGGGACAGGGGTCCAGGTAGAGGGGATGGGGTGTGTCCACACGAGGAAACAGCAAGTCCCCATCGTCACCATCACCCCGCATGCAGGGATGATCTGCCCACTGATGGCCCAGCGGGAGGTGCTGGCTGCTGGTCCCCATGCCTGGGGCAAGCCCCACCCCAGCACCCAGCAGTCCTGGCTTCCGGGACACCAGGGAGGATGCAATCCCCAGCCCTTTGAGACCCACAAGCCCAAAGCTGATCTCTACACCCTGTGCTCTACCTGCTCCATGCCCAGCATCCTGGGTTCAGAGGCTGGCTCCAGCTACCACCCAGGGACTCACTCAGACCCCTGGGAGACCTGGCTCCTCTTACTCCCCACGTCCAGCACCCTAGGAAGCTCCAAGTCTGCTGGGTTCTCCTTGCATCCATCCATCCATCCATCCGTCTCTCCACCCTCAAGGCCATTCCCTGATCCAGGCCACCAGCCTCAGCCCTGGATGACGGAGAATTCTACACTGCCCACCTCCCTGCCCACAGCAGCCTAACTCCCACTCCCATAATGAGCTCTAGGCCGGGTTCCTACCATCCTCAGGACAACCTCCAAGGCCCTCAGCAAAGCCTTTCCGTCCACAGCAACTCCTCCAGCAGCTCTTCCTGCTCCCCACCTCTCCCAAAACTCTGTCCCATGATGGCCCCATGCCAAGCTGTGTTTACAGACAGGCAGCTGTTCAGTGTCCCTGTCTGGCAAAGATGTCCTTCTCCTCACTCAGGGGTCCCCAGCCCCTGTGTAGCCTGCACCCCCATTATAACAATCACCCTGTTATGTCCCTTTTTCTCTAAATCCCTCACATGCAAAACTAAAAAACAAGGTAATATCCTATCTGCAATATAAAGGAAGAAAAAGAAAATTAAGTTTTAATCAAATAATGCATATTCCAATAGGTAAGTGCCAGGCATGGCTGGATTAGGTAACACGGGCACACTGCCAATGCTGCCCCTACAGAAGAATCACCATCACGGTGCCAGCCACAAACGCAGACCCACAGCTGCCACACTGGTCACTCCATGCCCTGAGAGACACTGACGGAGGAATGCTTCGTGGTCAAAGCGAAGTTCCCTCCTCCAGCAGTGGAAGAGTTTTCTGGCGTTTGCACTCCAGGAAACTCCACCTGTGATACAACTCCACCAGAATGCCTCCTGTGCGTGTCCAAAATGCACTCAGGCTGAGGCTCATGTCATCCTAAACAGGCTTTGGACTCTTGTGAGTGTTCCAGGGACGTTCAGAAGTCAAATGGAAAAGGGGGGCCAGTCTTCATTGCTAAGGAAGCACCCCATGGCTGCAGAACACCTGCCTCCCGGGACCATCCTGAAAACACAGCAGGAGCCCCAGTTGCTGTGACAGTCCACAAAACTGCCCTGGGTTTCCAAAAGGCCACAGAGAATCACTGGGCTGCCTCCTATGCCCTCAGGATGACTTCACCTCCACCAGGAAGCCCCGCCAGGCTTGGTGCAGTGGGGGCTTCTGATATCTGGGAAGGTGTCCCATGCCTCCTATGCCCACAGTGACAAGTCTTCAGGCCAAAGGCTCCTGCCTACTCTGTCCTCCCAAACCCGCCCTGCAGGAGGAGCATGTCCCCTGGAGCCTGGGCTCCCTCCCAGGGCAGCGCAGAAAAGAACCCCAGGTATCTGGAGTTGGCCTCCCAGACCCTCTAGTGTATCTCAACCTCCACCTCCTGGGTGCAGCCGGTCCCCTCTCTGCACCTGCATGGACTCACCTAGTGCACTTACCTAGCAAGACTGAGAGGAGAGAGCCCTGTGTGATGGGGCTGGCCAAGCCACTGTGCCCTGAGCTCCAAAAACTGCACACTGCATTGTCTCCATCACTGTTGCTATTTCTGTTTTGCCAGCCTGGTTCTGTGACCCACCCTAAGCCACAAAGGGTCTCTAGACTGCCCTGCCAGGGACAGGTAAGTGTCCCTGGGCTACAGATGACTCCTTCACCCTCTGCACCAGGAACAGCCCCATTGGTGGCAGGGAGGGGTCTCACCTCCAATCAGCTGCCTAGAGCTGCGTGATCCAATGGCTCAGGTTGGGCACCAAGATCACCTCCATCCCCGCCCGTTGTGGCCAGCTGGTCACCCACACCAGCCTCTCTGGATGGTTCCCGGCTGCCCTCAGAGGCATCCCTCAGTCCACCATGGACATGCCCCGTCCACCCCCTCTTCCACATGCTAGATACAGCAACATAGATACCAAGCGACACCCAAGTCACCTTCCATTTGGGGACCCTCAGAGGTGTTGAGGAATCACCTGGTGCCTGAGAACTCTGGGAGGGAGAAAGGAGGGGGAGGGTGGTAGGCCAGGGAGGAGAGAAGGGAGGGGAGCGTGGAGAGGAAGGGATTTGAGTCTTTCAGAGAGAAACCAGCCCCTTCCTTGACTTTCAGGAACAAGCTCACATTTACCTAGAGAGAGGCACGTCCTGTTCTCACAGCGAGGTAATGCAGAGAACGTCATTCATGGTGACACCCAGCCCTGCCAATGCTATTTTTGAAAGGATGAAAGTGGAGTGAGGAAGAAAGGCCAAGAACATGTGTGCAAAGAGGAGGGAGAGAGGCAGCCTCCAGGGAAGGACGTGAGTGAGAGGGGAGCGGAGGGACAGCGGGCGTGAGAGGCGGGGCCTGGAAGGTGCATGCAGACCACGTGTGAGACATGGGGCCAGGCCAGTGCGTGCAGACCTCGTGTGAGACGCGGGGCCCGGACGGTGCGTGCAGACCACGTGTGAGACGCGGGGCCAGGACGGTGCGTGCAGACCATGTGTGAGACGTGGGGCCCGGATGGTACGTGCAGACCACGTGTGAGACGCGGGGCCCGGATGGTGCATGCAGGAGAGCGGGCATGTGAGAGGCAGTGCCAGGATGGTATGATGCCAGTTATAAGGCTGGGGCAGGGAAGTGCCCTGGAGGGAACGTGCCCCATGCCCCGCTGGGCCCTACCACCCTGCCTGGCCTCCACAGATCTCAGCCAAGGGTGAGCCAAGCCCAAGCTGAGTCAGCTGGGAAGAGCCAAGACACTGGCCCCACATTGGCCTGGGCCAGGGACACTCAGTGACGATGTGTGTCCATCCAGCAGGGCCCAGAGGCCCAGCCCATGGCAGGGAATTCCTGGAAGGAGACAACCTGCTGAAGAGCAGAGCTCCCACCCTCTTGAAGCCGCCAGCACCCCTCCCCTCCCCTCCCCTCACTGCTCCCCCTCCTCCCCATACCTTGTCCTCCTTCGGTCATGCTGACCTTCTGAGCCGCCCTTGCCCAGCTGGCTGCTATAACACAATCCCCTAAACCCAGTGGCCTATAAACAACAAAACAACATTTCTCCCAGTTCTGGAGTCTGGGAAGTCCAAGGTCGAGGTGCTGGCAGATTCGGCATCTGGGGAGAACCCGCTTTCCCAGAGATGGCATCTTCTCGCTGCGTCCTCACATGGTGGAGGGAGCAACGCAGCCCTCAGGGCTCCCTCCTGTGACGGCGCTAATCCCGCTCACCAGCACTGCGCCCTCATCACCTAATCCCCTGCCAGAGGCCTCATCTCCAGGCACCATCATACTGGGGGTGACGCATGAATTTTGGGGGGAACAAACATTCAGACCACAGCACGTTCCAAGCCGATTCCCACCCAGCACCTCTGCCTGGGCCCTTCCCTCTGTTGAGAAGGCTGCTACCCACATTTCTCCACGGTTCAGCTTAAACCTCTTCTTACAGAAAGCCATCTCTGACTCCTCCCGCTGAAGTGACTGGCTCCTTTCTGCACAAGTTAACCCCCAGTGCATTTGGGTATTTTGTGGCCTTCATGGCCAGAATTATTTGTATGTTTTGAGCATCTTAATGGTAAGAACTGCATCAGTAGTACCCAATGCTGTGTACTCAGGGCCTAGAACCAAGGCTGGTCCATGGTAAGTACCCAATGAACGAGTGAGTGAGTGAGTGAATGAATGAATGAATGAATATAGGAATGGGACATCAAGGCAAGGCCAGGTTTATGTTGAGAGACTTGAGTCCAAAGCCTGGTTTTGACAGCAACAAGGCAGCCTTGGGCAAGCCACCCTCCAAGCCTGAGAAAGACACACCACAGGCCCACGCTTGCGCAGCTGCCACCAGAGTGCCACAGGCAGTATGCGTGCTAACCAGGACAAGGCATCGAGCTGGCCATTTAGGAACTCAGGATCCCTGCAAGGGCAGAGACTTTGTCCCTACCCGGTCACTGCTGAACCCCCAGCCCTCGCACAGCCTCTCAAGCTGGCACAGCAAAATGAGCAGAGAAGTCACTGGCCACGCAGGGGTCCCCGCTGCCGGGAGACCGTGGGACACAAGCTTGGCCTTACTGGTGGAACTGGGCTGCAGTTGTGGTGGGACTCCAAAGCTCATCGTCATTCACAGACCTCCATGGAAGTAACAACCACATGGAGTGTGTGGTTGTGCCAAACGGTATGTCCCTGTGGCACCTGCAGATCAGCAGAGGGCAGAAAGTCGGGAGTGCCACAGTGTTGACCGGAGTGTAGACAGAGCCCCTCCAGTACTCAGGTCAAAAATTACAGAAGCACATATTCTCTAACATACCAGTTCCACTTCCAAGATTTCTGATGTATGTGAACAGCCTTCCACATGGACCTCTTACAGACACACGCATGAGGATGTTCATTATAGCCAAGCCCAGGGCAGAGCCTTAATGCCCATTAGGGCCTAGATAAAGGACCTGTGTTCAACCCCGCAGTGGAATTCAGTGCCATTACAGACAGAAACCAGGTTCTGCTCCATCAGTCCTTAGGGGGAAGGCTCTCCCGGCCAGGCTCCAGGGAAGATCAAAGGGAATAAGCGTTAGTGTGGAAACTATAAAACCACATCATGGTTAAGAGTCTAAGCTTTGAACCTGCCCTTTGCTTGAATACTGGCTTCCCCATAGACCAGCTGTGCAGTCTTAGATCTGCTCACAAACCTCTTGCCAACCTTGAATCTGTGAGGGTCAATTTCATGTGTCAACCTGTGGGGTGCCGGAGGTGGGGGTTACAGTCCTCAGTCACTCAAACACTCATCTAGGTGCTGCTGTGACAATGTCTGGTAGATGTGATCAAGGGTCATCATCAGCTGGCTTTAAGTCAAGGAGATTGTCCTGGCTGACCTGGATGGGCCTGGTCTGATTGGTGGAAAGTTCTTTGAGATAGGCTGAGGCTTCTTGAAGCAGAAATCCTTCCTGTGGAACGTGGCCCCAGCCAGGTCAGAAGTCCTGGCCTGACCTCACAGCCTCCCCAAGGATTCCAGACCTGCCTGGCCCCAGCAGCTGAGCTGTGCATGGATCAGGAACTGGGTGCTTTTGTTCCCAAACCTATTTGCACCAGGTGTACTTGTTTCTGTAATTAGGTAATTTCATTAAGCTTTAAATGCACATTGATTAAATGATCTCATATGGGTGTAAAATGAAAATGTAACTTCTATGAAAAGCAAGCTTTGGAGTCAGTAGAGGCAAATTGCTAAAAATACCGCTGTGCAGTTTGCGTGGGAGAGAGAAACGTGAGATCTGGGGAGGCAGGGCCTCAAAACTCTGGAAGGATTCTACACTCAGATTGCTTCCAAGTGCCTTTAAATACTCACTCCTCTCCAAAGAAACTGACAGTGAAACTTGTAGGAGACGCAGCCAGCATTTGTTTAGAGCAAAAGAACTGGAGTTGGTAGATCCTTCCTCAAAGAAATGTCCTTGGATTCTACCTCAAAGTGCTGGCCAGACAAGTGTATGACTTAGGTTAAAACGGTGTTTAAAGCACGAACAAGTCATGCTTATGATCTCTCCTTTCAAACGGCTTTTTGAGTAGTCACCCGGGGCTGGGCACTGAGGACAGGTCTCTGCTCCCCTCCCTCCAGAGACTGATGCCCAGTGAAGGATTTACCCCAGGTCCCAGCTCAGCCCCGAGCTGGGCACAGCGCACGGGAGGCAGTGCCTGCAGCTGACCGTTCTGGGCATTAGGACTCCTATAAAGACCCAGTTCTCAATGATCACAAACGGGTCTGTGGACAGTGGCTGACTCTGGACAGATGGATGAGGTGGGAGTGAGAAATACTGTTTTATCTTTGACCATCTATATAAGTCCCTTCTGCGAATTTTAAAAATGGCAAGAATGCGTAATGCTCCCCACTGCCCGCTCCCAGGGCTAAGATCCTTTGGAGTCCATTCCACAGGCACCAACAGAGCACCTGCCAGGTGCCATGGCCTGCCTGCCCTCCAGCTCCCTCGCTTTCCTCCTCGCATGCTGAGCGATGCCTGCCTCTGATCTTCTGCTTGGGCAGGGCCCCTGCAGCCCTTCCACTTCCTCTTCCCGTCTCCATCTCTGGGCTTCCAGGGTCATTCCCATGCCCTTCTCCCTGCGGCCTCCCAGGGTGCCTGGCCCTAGCACCCCACCCCTCTCCAGAGCTCACTCGCCGCCCGGCAGCTCTTCCACTGGAAACGCCCCATGGCTCCACGCCTCTCTCTTAGTGAGGCTAGGAGCTGGAGGCAGGGCCTTGCTCAGCACAGGCCGGGCCAGAGGCACAGGGTAGGTGCCCATGGCTGAGCAAACGGCCCAGTCAGAGAGAAGCCAAATCCACCTGAAAGTGTCCTTGATTTAAGAAAAGCCAGGCATACCTCCCCTGCAGACCACACCATTTGCACAGGACACAGACCTTCATCAGCAATGGCACTGAGGTGCACCAGCGCCCACCAGCCCGGGAGGGGACACTGGGAGCCAGCTGCGTGGAACAGTCACTCTGGGCTGCAGCCCTGTGGGCTGTGTCCAGCCATGGCCACATGTTCCACATGTACCACACACGTGTTCACGTGACCTCCCCTCCCCCGTGCTTGCGGGTGGAATGGAAGCTTCGGAAGGCAGCCCCTGCATCTGCTTTGTTCCTTCCCCATCCTAGGCCCAGTGCAGAGAGTGGCACGCAGAGGCTGTTCAGGAAACATTTGCCGCTGAACTAAAATGTCAGGGAAGAGGATGGGATCGCTGCAGAGAGGGTGGGATTGCTGGGGATGGGGTGGGATGGCTGCAGAGGGGGTGGGATTGCTGGGGAGGGGGTAGGATGGCTGCAGAGGGGGTGGGATTGCTGGGGATGGGGTGGGATGGCTGCAGAGGGGGTGGGATTGCTGGGGATGGGGTGGGATCACTGCAGGGGGGTGGGATTGCTGGGGATGGGGTGGGATCGCTGCAGAGGGGGTGGGATTGCTGTGGAGGGGGTGGGATCGCTGCAGAGGGGGTAGGATTGCTGTGGAGGGGGTGGGATCGCTGGGCAGGGGTGGGATTGTTGCCGAGGAGTAGCCATGTTTGTCCACATTACTCTCAGGACCCCTCAGCGTTCCCCTTTCCCTCCTACTCCTCCTCAACTTCCTGCCAGCTGCTTACCTCCCTGGCCCAGCACTGGAAGGTCAGGAATGGGGCATTTTAAATTCCTGGTGGCGCTCTCCAAGCCCACGGGGCTCCACAGGCGCTCCTCGGGCCAGGCTGCTCCAGAAATCATTTAGAAATCATTGCTACCTAACAGACAGAATGCTTTCCATGCACTCAGCCATCTCTTCATCTGTTGCTTCTTTTCTTCCTTTAATCTAACAAAGTTAACTTGGACACCCTGAGGTGGCAGAAGCGGTGAGTTTCCTGCCCCTCTCCCTTCTCCCCTTCTTATGCCTGAATGCTGGTTCTATTCAGGGCAGTCTCTTTTCCAGTTGAGCACGGCCACATGAGGAGGGGCCAACAAGGAACTGTAGGTTGATGTGTGTGGAGGAGCTTCTGGAAGGAGCTCTCTGGAAGAGCTGAGCTAGCTGAGATGTATGTTCCTCCTTTGGGACTTGAATATGATGTCTGGTGCCCTTGCAGCCACTTTGGACCATGAAGGATCAACACTAGCATAAGGGTAAATAGCAGGAAGATAAGAGGAGCCTGGGCCCTTGGTGATTTTGGAACAGCCATGCCAGTCTTGACTGCCTGTGCAGCTATTCCAGGGAGTGGGGTGGCTCTAAGCATGGGGTCTGGAGCCAGCCTGCCTGGGTCAAATTTCAAATCCAGTAGCTTCCAGCTGTGTGACTTTGAGCATCTTACCTAATCTTTCTGGGCCTCCATTTCCTTAGCTGCTAAAAACATCCAATAATAGCATTTACATCTTATGCTGAAATGAATGCAGGCAAAGCACCACCCCTCACACATAACACGGGCTTAATATAAGTCAGTGAGCCATGGTTGTGCTATTACTACTCTGACTACTGCTCGCACACACTAAGCCCCAATCCCAGGTGAAGCAGGGCTGTGTGGTATTCAGTCCCCACCAGCATCTGAGCAGGCAGGCCTCACACACCCATTTCAAGGCCTGGACATGTCAAGTGACTTCCCTGGGCTCACTCAGCCCATGACTCTCAGCCAGGCAGCCTCAAGCCCACCAAGCCACCTGCTCCCTGGCTTGGGAATCGGGTTTTATTGATACTGAATGGAGTTTGAGGTTGTATTGCATTTTGTTACAAAACATGCTGTACCATCCTCTACGGATTCCCAAGCAACCAAGGAAAACAAACAGCAGCTGACCCTCCCTGGAGGCCTCAGAAGGGAAAGGATCACTTCACATTGACACTCAACCGAAGGGGCCTGAGCCTCTCCCCGGCACAGGATGGGACTCAGGCCCCACTCCCAGTACCCTGCACGCCACACACAGATGGGCTCTCCCTCCCTATGCACAGCAACTTCCACCCTGGATGCCGAAGTCTCATATTTATATCCTCTGGGGCTGAGATTTGCCAGTTTAAACTTGTCCTGATTTGGAATCTGTGTGTTCTGTTGCTTAGCTACCTCCATCTAAAAGCAGAATGCACAGATCCATACATTATAGCCACCGCTTTGCTGGGTCCATGCTGGCATTGCCTGCCCCGGCCTTTGCAGGAACACCAGGCCCCTCCCTTCAGGGCTGAGGTTGAGTTCTCCCCACAGCACCCCAGAGCCTGCTCACAGTACTGCTAATGAGCTCTTTTGCATTTGTGCAATAAGTCCCCGAACGTGCCCTCATAAATCTTGTGGTCCTGTTGACCTTGGAGGCTCTGCAGTGTTCCCGGGCAGGCCCTTCCCCACAGCAGTGAAGCAGGACGTGGTGCCACACCAAGAGCGCGAGAGGGTGCATCTGCACAGAGCAGACCTGATCCCTGCTTGCCCTGAGACTTCTACACAAAGAGACTGGAAGCCCCAGCAACGGTTCCCCTGGAGGGCTGGAAAAGTCAGTCAATCGGCAGCATGGAAAAAGGAAGAAAATCATATAAATTGCTAAATGCCAACAACCTCTGTTCTTGGGATCTCAAAATCCAAAGAAGGCTGTAGACATGCCTCAGTGATGGGTGGTCAGTACCAGGACAGCACTGTCCCAGCCAGGCCAGCACGGGGGTGGCCACCTGAACTGGACCTGAGGGAGCTGCAGGGGCCTGGCTCAGACTCACCTTCCCACCATTTATTTTCTTGCCTTTTTTTTTTTTGATGACAGGGTCTCATTTTGTTGCCTGGGCTGGAGTGCAGTGGCACCGTCATAGCTCATTACAGCCTCTAACTCCTAGGCTCCAGCCATCCTTCCTCCTGAGCCTCCCAAGTACCTGAGATCACAGGTGTGCACCACCATGCCCAGCTATTTTAAAATTTTTTGTTTTTTGTAGAGATGGAGTGTTGCTGTGTTGCCCAGGCTGATCTGGAAAATAGCCGGAAGATAAGAGAGAGGCACCTCAGTCCTGTGGGCACTTGATGACACAGGCACCTCCCTCTTATCTGCCTGTGGGCACCCAGGTCTGGTGATCTGAGCAACACAGCACGTGATCCTGGGCTCAGGTGAGTCGCCTGCCTTAGCTTCCCAAAGTTCTGGGATTGTGGGCTTGAGCCACCGCGCCCAGCCCCACCATTCTCAAGAGTCCTCTTCTCTCCAGGCAGGGTCAGGCTCAGCAGAGGCTCGGAACCTGCTCTAGACATGGGCTTCCTTCCCCTCACAGGCCAAACCCCCAGAAGCCAAAGGGACTGAGAGCCCACGTTCCCCAAGTGTCTCCTAGGGAGCCAAGATGGGGCAAACTGGGGATCATGGAAAGGATGGAGATGATGAGGATGATAAAAATTCAACAAAGTTGTCGCTAAAGACGATGGAAAGATAACGAGGAAGAAAATGATGAAAATAACGGAGACAAAGATGATGATAAGCGCTGAAGGTGACGATGGCGAAGAAGAGAAATGATGACAATGAAAAGATGCTGGGGACAAAGAGGAGGATCTGATGAAGGTAAAGCCAATGAAGGGAGTGGCGGCGCCAGCACACGGCCATGTTCGGGAGACGGCTTCCCGTGGTTCCCCTTCATTCCTGCAGCAGTAACTGCAAAATCACCACGTACCCACAGGATTCACGCATCATTCTAGGGACCGTTGATACAGCTGACGGGGGAGGGGCTTCTCTATGGAGTAAGAAAAGTATTTTAAAATTGATTGTGTGGTTGGAAATACAACTCTATGAATATGTCGGAAGCCCTGAATTGAACACTTAAAGTGCGTGAAGTGTGTGGTGTGTGAATGAGATTTCAACAAAGCTGTTAAAGCTGACAGAGACAAATCCCCTGTCCTCATGAGCCCGGATTTCTTCCTTTTCTTCCCCAAGAGCTTCCTCTCTGTTAGGCACAACTCCAGGCATTCTACATGCGCTGGCTCACTGCATCCTTCTTGTGGCCCTACAAGACAGGCTCTGTTGTCATCACACCCATTTTACAGAGGAGGAAAGTAAGGCACCTGTCAGGAGGTGACTTTCCCATGCTCACATGCCGGAAAACTGCGAGCTGGCTGGGAACCGAGGCGTTCTGTCCAAGGCTCTGACTTCTCAGCGCTGCACTGCACTGCCTGCTCAGAGCAAGGGTGGAGCCAAGAGGGTTGCACACAAGGGCAGCCCCCTCCCATGTGAGAGGAAGGAGACAGGTTCGCTGGGGCTCCCTGGGGTACTGCCAATGGTAGCCCTGAGACTCCTGCCACCACCAGTCAGTTTACAGGATGACCCATTTATTTTCCCTGCCTAACTCAACAGTTGAAAATTCCCTTAACCTAACTCAGTACAAACAAGCATGTGCTTCTCCCAAAACAACTGCCTAAGTGACTTCATATCACAGGTGGCCAGGGGGTGCTGCCAGGCCAAATACGGTCTGCAAATATATTCTCTGGGTCCACACATTGCTTTTAAAATTATGAAGAGGCTCTCAACATTTACCTGAAGGCTATTTCACCAAAAAATCAAATCTTCAGTTTCTCTTGGAAATTCTGGCCACACTGGCCTGGCATAGGGCCAGGGGTGATGCCCCACAGGACCTGAGTGGCAGCTGCCCTCTTCAGCCGGAGGGCACACTTCCCAGAATGCCACAGCCCTGCCTGACCCAGGTCACTACGGAGCATTTGGGGTTGAATGAGCTGTGAAGACACCATCCCCCGCCTGCCTCCTGTGGCGAGTCATGGGTTAACATTAGTTTTACTCATCCCGGTAAAGCTTTCTCCCCTCTTCCTCCTGACAAGTGCTCAGAAAGCTTTAGGAGAGGCCTGCTGTCCATTAGAGGCTTCCTTCCAGTGAGGGGGAAGTGGGAGCTTCTGGAGTATCCCCACCTGAGGGCCTAAGGACCTGCTGCTCAGAAACAGCCCAGGCTGGTCGGCAGCCAGACAGCAGTGGTGTCGCCGGAAGCACATGCCAACCGTGGCCTGGTCACAGCACAGAACCAGTCTCCAAAATTAGCAATGGCCACAGAGGACCTGAGGCTCACATGACTCGAAAATACACTTCTGAATATGTTGGTTATAATCAATGTGGTAAATGGAATCATTGCTTAAATGTATACAAAGAGCCCACTACATAAAGAAAGACATTCATTCAATAAACACTTACTTCGCTGAACTGACTCCTAGGGAATTGCATCCAACCCACTGTGGCTGCTGAGACAGTTAAGTGGATGGAGGGACAGGTATTAGCATATGTCAAGCCGTTCAGAAGAATGTAGTTCAACAGTGTCTCCACCCACGTCCTCATCCATCTAACTACACAACATCCAACCATGTTTTCACCCATCTATCCATTCATCCAGCTGTCTCTCCACCCACCTACTCATGCTTTTCATAATGCAACCACCCCACCAGCCATCTATCCATCTGTTCAATCACCCCTGCACCCAGGTGGCCGTCCATCTAACCACCCAACCACCCATGTATCCACTCACACAGTCATCCATCTATCCATCTTACCAGCCATCCATTCACCAGTAATTAGCTAAGAGCCTATTTTCTACCAGGCACTGAGGATAAAGCATTGAAGAAGTTTCTTCCTTCCTTAAAGGAAAGCGAACTCCCTAGGTGGAGTGTAATTTGATCCAGAGGATGGCCATGGATGAGTTTCAGGGAGTTGTGAAATAGGCTAAGAAAAAGGACTTTGAGCTGGAGAGGCTCAGGTTCATGTCCTCACATGCAAAGTGGAGGCTGTGAGGCCTATCACACGGGAGGGAAGGAAATGCTGTAATGGACCCAGAGTCCCCAGCATGTGCAGAGCGCTCTCGAACAGGGGTCCCAGCCCCAGGACCCATCTAGGGAAACCTATCCTGTGAGGAACCTGGCCACATGGCAGGAGGTGAGCAGTGGTGAGCAAGCATTGCTGCCTTCACTCCACCTCCTCTCAGACCAGCAGCAGCAGCAGATTCTCAGAAGATTGTGAACTGCGCACTCGAGGGGTCTAGGTTGCACGCTCCTTATGAGAATCTAATGCCTGATGTCTGTCACTGTCTCCCATCACCCCCAGATGGGACCAGGTAGTTGCAGGAGAACAAGCTCAGGGCTCTCACTGATTCTATATTAAGGTGAGTTGTATAATTTCATGATATATTACAATCTAATAATAGAGATAAACTACACAATAAACGTAATGTGCTTGAATCATCCTAAAACCGTCCTCCTTCCCGGTCCATGGAAAAACTGTCTTCCATGAAACTGGTCCCTGGTACAAAAATGGTTGGAGACTGCCACGCTAGACTAGGACCGCTGCTCTATGCAAGGAGAAATTTCTGGAACCACAGAAGTTTGCACAGCTGACATGCTTAAAGCTCTCATCCAGTTCGAGAACCCATGATCCCAAAAGGTAAATGATCACAAGCCTCATCGCCTGTTTTGCAACCTGGGGGTTCGCCACAAACAGGAACCCCAGCACAGCTGAGTCTCTCCTGCCACAACTGCATTTCTTTTGGCTGAAGATGCCCAGCTGTTGGCATTTTGTTCAAGAACGATCTTGGACATGATGCGTTCTTTGTTAGCCTCTGCATTTACCTTCTTTCTGGTGATCCCTTTGGAAATTGTACCACTGGCACTTTCAGAGACGGAGCAGACAAATGTGCTTTTGAATATAGGAGGCCAGATTTCCCCGATGAGGCCCTCCCCATGTGTGCGTCTCACTGGGAGAAGTCTGAGCTTTGCTCCTTGAAAGCTGTCCATTAACAAGGAGACCTCTGCACGCCGAGAGTTCCCTGGACTTCCCAGTCCAGCTTGGATCCACAGGAACAGTCCCCAGGTCTGGCTTATGAGACCTCACCTCTGAACTCAGAGAACTCAGCCCCCAGCCCCCTTCTCAGCAGCATGAGGGGATCTCACTGTCCCCCTTGCTTCCTGTTCTATCCAAACAGAAGCCCTTTGTCCTTGATGTGCCCAACCTAAAACCCCAGATTATTCAGCAAGGTCCAATAGCTGAGGTTCCACAGGATTCAGAACAAGAAATATGGATTTCAAGCCCCCATCTTCTTCAAGGTGTGCTTAAAAAAAAAAAAAAAGTTTAACACTGCTCTATTCCCAAGAGATGAATAGGGCTTATTTCACTGGAACACACAGAAGCCTGTTCCAGTTCCTGGTGGTCAGTGAAAAACAACTCGGCACTCCCTTTCCTTCTGTATAAGTGTGTGAAGCTGGAGGGAAGATACTATAGAAGGAAAGGGACCAAGGATAACAGGAACTGCAGGATCCTGTAAAACATCATGACGGGCTCCGAATGCCCCCAACCTCTGCTGAGACCAGCGAGCTCAAAATGGACCTAGCAGTCTCTCCTTCCATCCCACGTGCTCCCTGGGCAAGCTCATTTGCACAAGCAGATGTAACCACTGCCAGAAACCCCAGGGACCTGATGGCCCAAGGACAGCCAGCTCTTTAGACATATAACCTTTCCCCTGTGTCTGCCTTCCTTCTTCCTGAATTCTCTCCCCATTGCAGACCCGCCCACTCCAGGCTGGCAGCCCCTTATCCCTCGCCCCCAGGCCTGCCATCCATCCCCACCAGCTCTGCCATCTTCTCTGCAGCCCTGTTGCCCCAGGATGGTGCTGGATCTTGGGCCTGCAGCACTTAGGAGACCCGCCTCTGCCCTCCTACGTCTGGGCTTGCTCTCCCAAACCAGACTGCCTGCAATGCTGGTCAGGGACCATCATCCCTGCTCTGCAGATGAGACCTGGCAGAGAGAGGCTAAGCAGTGCCCCTGGGTCTCACAATTCATGAACAGCCAGGCTGTGGGCCCCAGGGGCCTCGCTCCCAACCACTGAGCCTTGCCGCCTGAGGCCAAGCATCTGGCTTACACCTTGTGGACAGGGCCAGGAAGCTGATGAGATACTATAGCTGGGGCGTTTCCCAGACATGCCCTTGCTCCTGACTCCTCAGGGAGCCCTGGCTGCATCTTGGGAAAGCCAGGCCTCCTCATCTACCATTTCCCACCAGCTTAGCCAGGGACTGGCTCAGTGGGCAGGGTCCTCACGGAATAGCAGGGCAGGACTCCGCCATGCCAGTGGGCACAGAATAGAACAGATGTGTAAGGGGCACTTTCAGCAGCTGTGGAAATGGCTAAGAACATGGCAGTGGACGATGTGACACAGGGTAACGGCGAGGCTGTGGCGCTGGAGGACGGTCAGGAAGGTCCCTTGGAGAGGTGATATCTGAGCTGAGCCTGGGATGACAGGAGCTGTGTGTGGATTGGGAGCCCATAGCAGGCAGCACAGGAGCCTCCACCACCTGGCCCTGTGGCCCCTCCCTCCATCCTGCCACCCCACCCAGCCCTGAACCTTCTCAGCCCCCAGGGTTGCCCGGAGAAGGTGGTGCTGGTGCTACTTCCAGCCCTAGAGCTCTCGCTGGCTGCTCTGCCTGGAACATCCTCCCTCTTCCCCCTGAAGCAGGTCCACACGTCTCTTTCTGTACATCTTTCACCATACACAATGATTTATTTATCACCTGTGAGCACGTCTTTTCATCTCTGCACCCCAGCGCCTAGCACGTGCATGCTACATGAATTCGAAATCTCTGTAACTGGGGGATAAGTACCTCAAGAGATGGGCAATGCATTGGACATGGCAGGAGCAACTGGTCCCGTTCTGCAGGCGCAGCCTCCCTTGTAGGTAATTTCAGACACCACCTTCCATCCCAGCACCATGAGTTAACCCTGAGGCAGAAGGCAAACTTTGCAACCACATTTCAGGACAGCAATGATAACAGTGACAAGAGAAACCTTCAGTGCTCATGGTGGCTCAGCCCTGCACTGGGAGTGACCCACGTCAGGTGCATTCACTCCTCATTGAGGGTCTCAGGGATGTCGTAACATCATGAAGGATCATGTGTCCCACACCCACACCACATCGAGCACAGAGCTTCAGGGTTGCAGCCGCCAACGGGCGAAGGATTCAGCCCAGTGAACATGGATGATCACCACCTCATTAATACAGACACTGACTGGACACTGGACTTTAGCTAGAGTAGATCATCAGCCTCCTGGCCCTGCCCACAAGATGTGAGCCAGATGTATGGCCTCAGGCGGCAAGGCTTAGTGGTTGGGAGCCAGGGCCCTGGGGCTCACAGCCTGGCCGTTCATGAACTGTGAGACCTGGGGCACTGCTTAGCCTCTCTCTGCCTGGTCTCCTCATCTGCAGAACAGGGATGATGCTCCCTGCCTGGCCCTGCAGGCAATCAGCATTGCATCTGCCCAGCAGCAGGGCGGACCCTCTCAGATGCTGCTACTGGTGGTGTCATTATGAAGGCCGGCATTGGAACCTGATTCTTCCCGCTTCCGCGTGCCTGAAATTTACCAAAGACCATTTCTGTGGAAGTGAAAATTTCTGTCCATGCAGGTTCAGGTACAAGCCCACAGCGGAACGAAGGCCCCAGTGAGACAGGCTGGGCCCCTGGCTGGCCCAGTGTGGTTTCCGCCTTGCAGTCCAAACCACGGCTTCTGCGGGGATACTGTCTGTCTCCACATCTCTGTGCATTCTGTCTCCAGAACCAAAACTAGGCCTGCCTTGTCTCAAGCACATCCAGAGGAGGGAGCATCTAAACTTGTTGCACGCTGCGTCCTGCTCCCACAGACAGAACAGGAGTGGGAGGCCACAGCCCAGGAGGACGCCCGAGGGTGCAGCGTGTTCTGGAGGCCACAGAACAAAACGTACAGAGAAGCCACTCAGAGATCCGCTAACTGCTGCCGAACCTGCTAAGTGCTCCTCCTGAAAGATGCTACTGAGCATTAATCAGCTTCTCACACACACTCCTGGGAGTAAAGAACGCCCCAGCGGGAGCGACAATAGAAGGTCTGTGCATGACTTAGGAGGTGCCCATGCTGTTTCTCACTCTCCGGGCAAAATTACACAACAGTGACCAAGGGGAGTGACATTCCAGCCCCATCAATAGCAGTGCCCCTGCACTCCACGGTCCCCTGGCATCGTGACTGCCGCTCATGCAGCAGCACTCATCTCATCCTGCTGCTGCTGGCCTCGGCCGGGTACAGGTGACAGCTTGCCCTGGAGTGCACCCTGCCTTATTGTGATAGCAGCATCTCCGGCTCCCAGCACCCCCTGCTGAGAACATGCTTTTATGACTCTCTACAGGGACTAACGTGGAATCTTCCAGAGGGCCCTGAGGCAGGTACTGCCACCATCCCCATTTCACAAACCAGGAGAGAGATTCCGAGACAGTGGTGCTGGCCTGTGTCATGCAGCTGAACGGGGTGGCTGGGTTCTAGCCCGCCTGCCGCGCGGCTCCAGAGCCCGTGCAGGGCTGTGTCTGTTTCTCTATGTTCTCCCCGACGATGTCCAACTCCCCACTGCTCCGTGCTGGGTAATATTCTGCACTGCTTTTTTTTTTTTCTGAGACAGAGTCTTGCTCTGTCACCCAGGCTAGAGTGCAATGGCACAATCTCAGCTCACTGCAACCTCTACCACCAGGGTTCAAGCAATTCACCTGCCTTAGCCTCCCAAGTAGCTGGGACTGCATACACCTGCCACCACGCCCAGCTAATTTTTGTATTTTTAGTGGAGACAGGGTTTCACCATATTGGCTAGGCTGGCCTCAAACTCCTGACCTTAAGTGATACGCCCGCCTCAGCCTCCCAAAGGGCTGAGATTACAGGTATGAGCCACCATGCCCGGCCAACATTCTGCACTGCTTTAATGCAAAGGTGAAGTCTTTTGCCCGAGAGGCCTGGTGCATTGCCTGGTTGCCAGCAGATACCCTGAACGAAGCCAAACCAATGTAAGAAAATTCAAAGCCATGCCTAAGGTAAACAAGGAGCCCCAGTGTCTAGAATGCTTCTCCCAGGCCCAGGCTCACTCCTCAGCAGCTTCTGCGAGGTGCTTGGCCCTGGGCCAGACACCTTCTCACTAAGGCTTAATTTTCCCATCTGTAAAATGGAGATGATAGCAACACCTGCTTTACTAGCCACTGTGAAGACTATGTAAATGAAAGAAAGGCAGACATCCAGCACGTGGCCGGCGCCCATGCTGAAAGCCGGCAGCAGGTCCTTCCCACGGTTCCCCTTAAACGGTGGCTGCAGACAGGATGGAGGCAATACAGCTCGTGCCTCTGTGCATAATTTCCATTCAGGAGCTGTGGGTCTCTCATAGTCTGCGGATGCATCTACTCAAGTTTAAAGGTAAGCTGAGCTCCTAGACAGAGAGGGGGTGAAAATCAGCAAAGACCTTTACTCTTTCAAATGGGACCCTGACATCCCTGGAGGTCCCGGGCCAAGCACACAGATATGTTCTGGGGTGGCCGCGGGTAGCAGTGACTGCTTCACCTGGAAAAGGCCCAGCAGCACCCAGAAGATAAAATATGAAGGTTCTGGAAATTAGAAAAAGGAAATAGCAAATGTTCTTTGGGATACAGTAGATGGCACGTTGCCATGGCAACCAGGAGCTGGCTGACTTAGCAGGAGATGGTGGAGGAATCTCCGAAAGGAGCAGAGCAGAGACAAAGGGAGACCAATTAAGCTGCTGCTGTAGGGAAAACAAGCGGCGCCTCCAGGAAGCTGTGTCTGGCCTCGTGGGAGGCAGCTCCTCTGCTGCCGCCTTCTCTAATTCTGGGTTTTTAAACATGGTGACAAATATCCAGGGAGCTACCACATTCCAGCCCAAGGTTTAAAATTAGTTCCAGATTCAGTAAGAGATGGAATAAAAGCAAGTCACAGGGCCCATGTTATCTGTACTTCTGACACAGGGGGGCGTTTGGGATATCCCAAAATGCAGCCCAACCTTCTCCCAACTCCCCTCTCCACCTCCACAGACAGGGGTGGGGACCCCATGCTTCTCTCATTCCAAGCACCAGCAGAATTGTTGCTTTTGGAACCACATGTACTGTCATCCTTCTTTTTTTGTTTGTTTCTATCAATTCACTTAATATTTTAATTTGAAAGAACTTGGTTTGATTATCAAATAGAAAACCATCATAAACTGGCACAGGTAAAGGCATCCGCAAATAACAGAAGGGAATGGAATTCTGTTGACCTCCAGGCTGGGAAGGATTTTTAAACATGTACAAACAGTGCAAACCATAAAGCACATCAGGGGTCAGCAAAGTGCCAGCTGAACCCAATGGACCGCGCTGGCTATTTTTTGTAAATAAAGTTTTATTGGCACACAGCTGAGCCCCTTCAGCTGCAGATCGTCTATAGCTGCTTCATTAGTACAGCGGCCGGACTGAGTAGAGCTGGTAGAGATAGCTGGGCTCACAAACCTCAAAATACTGACAACTTGATCCTCGCAGAAAAAGGCTGTGAGCTCCTGACGTTTATGATAGGAATTCTGACAACCCTGAAACTCAAAACTTCGGTGCCTCAAAGAAAAGTATTTTAAAACTGAAAACACAAGCCCCAAACAGAAGAATCATGTAACTCACAACTGGGAAGGATTAGAAGCCACAGGTTCAAAAGTAAACTCTGAAAAATCATTAAGATAAAGAAAACTTCAGGCAAAGTACATAAATCAAAGAAGAAACCAAAAAGCTGATAAACGCTGAAAACAATGTTCAACCTCACCGGAAATCAGAGAAGCAGAAAATCAAGCCTTGGGAGGAACCCACACCCCATCATGGAGATTCGCAGAACGGAACGCCTGGGATGACGACACCATGGTGCCTGCAGGGATTTCCCAAACCCTGGTAGAAATATAGCCTGCACCGGCACCCCAAGCACAGCCCCGCAACGCCTGGAAGGGCAGGACAGCGCGTTCTATGCACAGCCCCGCTCCAGGCTAGGCCTCACCTGCTCACCTTCACGGCCCTCCCCTGTGAAAACATTCCAGTACGGATTTGGGTGGGAGATCACTGGGCCCAAGCTCCCCAGCAGAGATGAGAAACAATCCTTCCTGGAAATGAAGAGCCCCACTGCTCAGAGGAAAATCTGCCCAGAGCGGGAGTTCAAGCTTCACAGCATGGATTCTCACCCAGGGACCATTCTGTTTTCTCACACCTCAGGGGACACTGGGGTGCCTCTGGGCCGTATTTGTGGTCAGAAGTGGAGGGTGGACTACTACTATCTAGTGGGTGGGGGCACGGATGCTGCTAACAGCCCCTCCACAGAGAACGATCTGGGCCCAAACATCAACGGCACCTAGGCCGGGGACCCTGCTGCAGACCCTCACTTCTCAAAGTGTGACCTGCAGCCCGGCAGCAAGTGGGGTCGGCAGCCCCAGAAGCTTGCTAGAAATGCAGACTCTCAGGCCTCGCTGCACCTACATCAGAACCTGCATTTTCCCAGGGTCTCCAGTGACTCGGGGGTGGGAGACAGCAAGGGTGGAGAACAAATCAACAGAGGCAATGGCGCTCCCTGAGCTGTTCCCCTCAGCCCTGGGGCACTGTCTCTCCCTCCAGGGAAGGGTTGGGCATCTGAGGTTTAAAGAGGGATGGTGCGGACTAGGGGCCGTCCAGAACACTGTCTGCCAAGCCCAGCCCTGCACAGACCGCTCACACCTCACAAGTGTGGGCAGGAGAGGCCCGTTGTGGCTGCTGGGACGGCATGCATGGGCTCTGTTAGAATGTCCCCCTCCTGACGCGCATGGGACCCATTGGCCTGCCATCCAGCCCGGTAGGTTCAGAGGACACAGAAGCCCATCCTGCCGGAATGGCCTGACTTTCCTCTGGAAGCCCACCCGTGCCTGCTCCGTGGCTCTTGGCAGCTTCGGGCAGTGTCATGGGTGTGAACCGGGCTACCCAGCAAGCTCTGAGGGGTTTGAACCCCAGTGGCCCTGGAAGGTGGAGAGCAACTAGGGAGGTGCCCAAAACAGATGTAACAGTTTTTGTTTTGTATGTCATATTTTCACTGTACCTCTTCTCTGTTGAGGAATGTTTCTATACGATAATGTGCTGGAACTGCCCCAATGTTCAGCGTGGTCCCGTGCCGTAGGGGCGTGTAGCCTCGGAGCCATCGGGTATGGCTGATCCTTGGACGTGCAGCTGACCGCACCCTCTGGGTTTGTGTAGTGCACTCTGTGATACTCCCACAAAGACAAAATCTCCTAATGACACATTTCTCAGAATGTATCCTGTCATTAAATGACACATGACTGCATAACCATGTGTGTGTGTGTGTGTGTGTGTCTGTGTGTGTGTGTGTGTGTGTGTGTGTGTGTGTGGTATAGCTTTACTTGACAAACTTAGAAGATCTAGCCTCTGGCCACACTGGATCTTGCAGCAAAATGGTCAGACAGAGGTGAACGGAGACTGCCCTGTCCCCAACACTGACAAGCCATGCCCTCAGCAGTTTGGCCAAGTCCTTGCCTGGCTCCTACAGGCCAGTGGAGCAATTCACACCCCAGGAGTCATGTCCAGGGACAGTTTTGGTCGTCACAGGAAGTGTAGGGGCCGGGAGTGCCACTAAACATCCCGGCATGCACGCGACAGCCCCCACAGCAAAGAATTATGTGGCCCCAAATGTCAACGGTGGCGGGGCCAAGAGACCTGCTGCAGACGCTGTGAGTGCGCCCCTGCCTGGCACACCCAGGATGCAGGATCTCAGAGGGGCTCAGCCTGCAAGGCCAGGGCGCAGGCCCTGCTGTGCCCACACGCTGCCACTTACTTGGAGAGCTTCATTTCGATCTGCTGCCGGATCTCCTGTCTTTCTTCATCAGTCCTTCTGGGGAAAATGTTCCGGTCTTCTAGTTCCTGTTTGCTTGGCCGGTTCCTTAGTTTCACGGCCAGGAGCTCCTTCTTGCATTTCCGTGGCAGTGTTCCTAAGAGCCCCATCCAGGGTAAGAGGAGAGACGGGGACAAAGGAGACAGGTCTTAGTGGAGAGCTGGCTTGTCAATGGAGCTACCCACCTGCCAGAGGAAGGGCTGCAAACCAGGGTGATGGTGGCTAGAACTGAGAGGACAGGACACACGCTCACAGCTTGGGGCAGTTTCCAGTGAACAGTGGGCAGCTCAGGGGCAAGGTGATGTCAGTCTCTGTCCACTAAGCCCCTACTCATGGGTTTCCAGGAACAGTCCCCATTAACACCTGTTGTTCCAGATGACTACTAATAGCACCCACTTTTTTCTTTCAAAAATGTCTGAGTTTGGACCAGAAATGACACAGTGACTTTCCCCATGGTGGCCGCTGCCCCCACCTAGCTCCATATGACCCTTGTACTTTCTCCCTGCCCACTGTCCCCCTAGACACGTGGCTCTTCTTCAGTGTCTAGATGATCACCTTAGGGTCTCCATGTCATCTTCCTCTGCCTGCCACACAGCTCTGCCAGGACCATCCAGGGCTGAACCCAGCTCCTCAGAAGCCCCTGAGCCTCCAATCACCGCCACTCCACTTATCTTAATCCCTCCACAACTGATGTCTTTCCAGTTTATTATCTGCCTCTGGCATAGACTTTAAGTGACAGCCTTTCCCCACAGTAACAGTGTTCCTTACAACATTGTTAAGTAACATCACAGAAAATGGTGAAACAAAAATCTCTCCTTCATAAAAGCAAAGGACGATGGCAAAAAAAGATTACAGTCAACTTTTTCACAATTCTGGAAATTAAGCACAGGTTTACAGCAAAACAAGGAATGTTTATTACAGAAAAATTGGCTGAATTTTGAGGAGAATGTTTCACCTTTCCAGTCCTGTGTCCCACTCTTCAGCTGTGCAATAGCCTTGACATGTGACAGTCTGCATTTGTGGTGAAGACCAGCAGCCTGGCAGCCACCGAGGAAACAGACTGGGCTAGAGCTCTTCAGAGACTCATTCCCCACA
The DNA here is from genome assembly GCA_963574635.1 of Cheracebus regulus. NCBI lineage: Eukaryota > Metazoa > Chordata > Mammalia > Primates > Pitheciidae > Cheracebus > Cheracebus regulus. The sequence continues at coordinate 26,612 of CAUYQU010013789.1, read as the reverse complement.
AACTACCATCATTTGACCCATGTTGTGTTCCTGGAACACCCCGTTTTGCAAGTGTCTGTACTGGACCTGATCCAGAGTTCACCCCGTGCAAAAAGCCTTCTTCTCTGGGGGGCTTGAAAATAATACAGCATTGTCTTTCCAAGTACACAACGTCCGTTTACCTTCAGACCAGTCCTGCTCAGCAATACCCTATGGAGCTCTGTACTGGCAAAACGCTATAAAGATCCATGCCTTGCACAAGAAATTAAACGAAATGAAACATAGAACCCTGGTATTACCAGCTGCAGTCCAACTCCAGCAAATGTGGTGGGCGAGGGCACCATTCCAGTGTGGATGTGGTGGGCAATGGCACCTTTCCAATGCACAACTGACAGGGCTTAGGAGAAGAATGGGCAATGCCGGCACCTTCTCTCTGGGTACCAGAGTGGCACAGATAGCTGCTAAGTGGCACCGCTCTCAGCTCCACCTCATCAAGCAGGAGCTGCCTTCCACACTCCCTGCACACAGACACACAAATGTGTGGGGCTCAGGACATTCCCCCAACCCCGGTCTCATCAGGTCCCATCTTCCATCCCAGTGGAGCAAAGGATGCTCAGGAGAAGCCCAGACTCTGTACTCAAGTACCCAGAAGTAGAGAGTCTCTGGACACCGTTGGCCACTTCCTTCTTTGTGAAAGGCTCTCCTCTCCCTCCTTCCAGGTCTCTGCCCTAGCCTGCTATACTCCTGCCCCAATGACCATGGCTCAGTTTACTTCGCTGGCTTTCATCATCTCCCCCACCTCCAGATGTGGGTGTGCCCAGGACCCAATCCTCAAACTCCTTCCCTCTCTGTTCACATTTACTTCTTATATGACCTCCTGTGTCCCACGACACTAAGAAACAACTGCTACTGGCTCAAGATTTCCATCCCTAGACATCACCTCCCTCCTGAACTCCAGGCTTGCACATTAGCTTTCTTCACCATGCTTCCCCCTGGATCTCCAGCAGGCATCCCAAACTTAGCACATCCAAAACTAAGCAGGACCTCCTGCTCCCATTGAAGCACAGAGTGGTTAACAGGCGGAACCAGGATGTAAACCTAGGCCTGACCCCAGCAACCACACTCCCAGCCTGACATTCATGGATCTGCTCAGTTCAATAAGGCACCTGTCTATAAGGCACCTCTCCCATACCTGGCACTGAAGAGCAAAAACGAGGAAGATACAGCGCATGTCTGGCTGAGCTTGGTCAGGTGAGGCAAGGAAGCGTGAAGCCAGCGAGTGTCACATTCTTAAGCACATCATGTGTGTTTCTATTTGTGCACTGTCACAACATGTCTAATTATTTGTGTGGCTCTTTCCCTAACCATAGTCATTATGTGAGCTTAAAACATTTTCACTCCATGGAGAAAAACAAATACAGTGAGTTTACTCATAGTGAGGATTATATGTCTTTCATTTTTGCCATATACAAACACAGAAACTGCAGAATGATCAGGTGTAAGAGAGAATACATAAGCCACAAAAGGAAGGTAGAGTGCCAGAAAGGGATTTCTGAAGGAAGTAGCATCTGAGCTGAAGCCTAAAAGATAAGTGGGGTTCCCATCTAGGGACACCCAATAGCAGAGCCTAACTTTGTTCTCTAGAAGGAACGTGCTGTGAAAACTTGTCTCAGTCTTCAAAGTACAAAGTTATGACATGAACTTCTGCTTCTGATTGAGGTGGAAAAACACGGACTGAATTGTCTTTCTCACTCAAATCTCAAACACAAAGTCAAAATGTACAAAACAGTAGTTTTCAACATGTTAGACTCTGCAACAAAGGGCAGTGATCCTTGAGAAATGAGAATCGAATGGAGTAGCCCCATGACTGGCCAGCTGCTGCCTCTAGAGAGCCGCCAGACCACGACCAGGGAAGGTGAACCCAGGAGGAGCCTGGAAGACTCCCTGAGTCGAGAAGATGAAGCTGAGAGGACAGGCGGATGAGGGAAGCAGAACGAGCATAAAAGAGGCCTGGAGAGGAAAGAGTTGCATAGAAAGAAGACCCAAAATCTGCAGACGGTCCCTTGAACCCTTAGTGGATTAATGTGTGCCTCTGAGGAAAGAATCATCAGAAATTATGAGGTAACAGTGCCTGGTGCACACACAGCACTGGACAGAGGGCCGGTTCCCATCAGCCGGATAGAAAACTTCATGATTGTACAGGGCATTGAATAGAGTACACAGAGGGTTCTGCCTCTGGAATGGGAGAGTTAGCCATTGAGCTAACTCAATAACTGAGCACTGCTCTGGTTCTATCTAATAAATGTTAAAGCAAAACCTGGATGAATTAGACTATGTTCAAGTAACTTAACAGCGTCCCAGAACAAAACTCAAGAGTATTTACAGGAATACAAAAAACATCCAACACCCAAGAAGGTAAAATTCACAACATGTTTCATCCAATGAAAAACTACCATGCCTGCAAAGAAGCAGGAAAAACTCAGTGAACTTTAAGCATGAAACATAAAACTGTGTCTGGACCATCATGATCAAAATCTGTAACCATGAGAAAACATTAAAAGTGTACAGAACTAAAAGGACATTCTCTATATTCTCTGTATAGAGTAACACAGGGAATGATGACAGCGGATGTTTCAAGAGAAACAATGCTGATGAGAAGACAGTGGAGCAATGAGTATAAAGTAATGAAAGGAAAAAAAAAAAACAAACTCAGAATTCCATACTTGAAAAAAATATTGTTCAAAATAAATACCTCTTGGACATAAAAAAGCTGGAATACTGTATCACCAGCAGACCTCATTATAAGAAATGACAAAGGAAATCCTTTAAGCAGAAGGAAAATGATAGCAGACAGAAACCTGAATCTATGCAAGGGAAAGAAGAGTAATAGAAATGGTAACCACAAGTGTAAATATATTATTTTTTTCTTATTATTTATCTTTAAAAGAAAGCTGACTTTGATAATAAAGTAGTATGAGGTTTATAACATGAGTGAAATGGACAACAACAGAACAAATATTGGGGAAGGAGAATAGAAGTACACTATGGTGAGGTCATGAGCCTCAAAGTGAAGCAGCATACTATCACCTGAGGCAGACAGTGATAAAACAGAGGTATGCTGTAACCACTAAAACAACCTGTAACTACTGAAATAGTCAAAGAGGTATAGCTAATAAGCCAACAGAGGACATAAAGTGGAATAAAAGAATCACTCAATCCAAAAGAAAGCAGAAAGATAGAAAGGATAGAAAAAACGAGATGGGGCAAATAGAAAATAAATAGCCAGGTTGTAGATTTAAACCTAATTAAAATAATCATGAAATGCAAACCCTAATTAACAGCAAACTTTTTCAGAATGGATTAAAATATGAGACAAAACTATATGCTGCTAAGAAAACATGTTTTATATTTAAAGAACATATAAAGAACACTTTATATATATTAATATACAAATAGATTAAAAATAAAATCTTAAAAAAGATGTACCATTCGGACACTAATCAAACAGAGCTGAAATGGGCATATTAGTATCGAGCAAGGCAGAATTCAGAGCAAGAAACTTCATCAGGTTCTTTGAAAAGGGTCATCTTATGATAAAGAGATGACTTCATCAGGAGAGTGTAATGATACTAAATATTGACAAACCTATGTGAGATTTAAAATACATAAAGCAAAAAGTGATAGAACTGAGGAAAGAAAGCAATAAATCTATACATTATTACTTGGAGATTTCAAAACCCATCTCTAAATAATTGATAGAATAAATAGAAAACTTGTAAGGGTACTGAAGACATGAATGACATCAATCAATTTGATCTAATACTTATAAAGCACCATACCAAACAACAGAAGATCATACATTCAAGTACACACGCAGCATTTACCAAGATAGGACACATTCTGGACTAGAAATAAGTTTCAACAAATTTCAGATTCAGTCATACAAAGTATGTTCTCTGACCAGAGTGGAAATAAATTGGCAATCAATAACGAAAAATACTCAAATATGTGGAAATTAACTTGAAAAACTCCTGAATAATTCATAGCTCTGACAAGAAATCAAAAGGGAAATTTGAAAGTGTTTTGAAACAAATGAAAATACAGTATATTAAAATAATGGTAGGAGGGAAATTTATAACATTAAATGCCAATATTTAAAAAGAAGAAAGGCCTCAAATCAATGATATCAGATTCCACCATAAAAACCTAGAAAAAGAAGAACAAAACAAACCACAGAAGAAGAAAAAAATCATAAGGATCAGAGCAGAAACCAATGAAATAAAAAATAATAAAAAAATAATCAAGAAGAAGAAAAAAGAGACAGTGAAGGAACACTCGATTACCTATATCAGAAACTGGAGAGGTGACACTGACATCATCTAATTCTACAGATGTTAAGAAGATATAAGAGAAAGTAATTAATCACTTCATGCTAATACATTTGACAATTGATATAAAATGAATGAATTCCTTGAAAAAACACAAACTACCAAACCTCACTTAAGAAGAAGTATGTAACCAGAATGGACCTATCAGGCACACACACATGCTGCAGTCTCAAACACACCCACAGATGAGTTCTAGAAAACATTTAAGGAATAATACTAATTTTCTATAAATTATTTCAAAAAAGTGAAAGGAAGGTGTTATGGTTTGAATGTTTGTATCCCTTCCAAAATTCATGTTGAAACATAATCTCCAGTGCAACAGTATTAAGAGGTGGGGACTTTTGGAAGTTATTGGGTCAGGAGGTCTCCTCCATCATGAATGGATTTAAAGTCCTATAAAAAGGGCTTCACAATAGTTCACATCTTTTTGTCCTTCCATCTCTTGTCATGTGAGGACACCTAGAAGATGCCATCTATGATAAATGAGTTCTCACCAGACAGTGAACCTTCTAGCATCTTGAATTCCTAGCCTTCAGAACTGGGAAAAATAAATTTGTATTATTACTACCTCGTCTGTGGTATTTTGTTATAGCATCATGAACAAACTAAGACAGGAGAGACTACACATCATTCTGTGAAGCCAGAATTTACTCTGACAAAGTAAAACTAGAGAATATTTCAAGAAAAGAAAATGAAAGATGACTATCCCTGAAGAACGCTGATGTAAAACTCTGAAAAAATTAGCAAACTAAACCCAACAATTTATAAAAATTGGGATACACCATGACCAAGTGGGGTTTTTTTTTAATCCCAGGAAGACAAGATTCGTTTATTACTCAAAAAGCAACAAGGTAATTCACTAAAACTGACAAACATAAAAAAGCACATAATTACTTCAATGTACATAGAGGAAGTATTTGACAGCCAATGAGAAAACTAACAATATAGCTTGTTACCACTATTGCCACAGACTTCTGCAGACTAGGCAACAGAGGCACTCACAGGCATTGCTGACGTTGATTACAGCAAAAAGCCTGCACAGAGACTATACTACTGCACCCACCTGGAACCAAAGACAATGTGCTCTACCTTACCAACACCCTAGGATCCATCTACTGGTAAAAGTTTTTCCCAAAAATATGCCACTCTATAAAATTAGATGAGGTGACTGTTTCACAGTATGTGGAGATTATCTACGCAGGAGCACAAGAAACAGGAGAGCAAGGAAACGTGATGCTGCCAAAGAAACATAATAATTATCCAGTAACCCTAAAGAAATAAAAATTTATGAATTGCATGAGAAGAAATTCAAAATAATGACCTTAAGAAACCTTAGCAAGATACAAGTGAATACAGGTGAAAAAATCAATGAAATTAAGAAAATAATTTATGATCTGAATAAGAAAGTCAACAAAGAGGCACCATTTAAAAAGGAACAAACAGAAATCTTGTAGCTGGAGAATTCAATAAATGTTTTTTTAAAAAATTGAGAGCTTCCACAACAAACTAGATCAAGCAATATGAACTCCTGAACTCAAAATAACCCATCCAGTGGGGAAAAAAGAGAGAAAAAAGGATTAAAAAGTGAAGAAAGCCTATGGGACTCATGAGACAACATTAAGTAAACAAATGTTTGCATTATGAAATTTTCAGAGTAAGAAGAGACAAATAAAAACACAGAAAACTTATTTAGCAAAATTACAGATGAAAAATTCCCAAATGTTGGAAGAGATATGGACATCCAGATTCTTGAAACTCAAACATCCTCAAATAGCTTTAGTCCAGAGAAGTCCTCTCTCAGGTATATCATAATCAAATCATCAACAGGTAAAAACAAGCAGACATTCTAAAAGCAGAAGGAAAGAAAAATCACAAAGTCACATGTAAGGGAATCCCCATTTGTCTACAAGCAAACTTCTCAGCATAAATCTCTCAGGTTTGAAGAGAATGGGATGATATATTCAAAGTGATAAGCAGGAGGGGGAAGCCCTACTAACCAAGAATATTACATCCAGAAAAACAATCCTTCAGAAATGGAGGACATACAATCTTTCCCAGGCAAGAATAAGCTGAGGAAATTCATTACCACTAAATTGCCTTTACAAGAAATGCTTAAGAGAATACTTCAACCAGAACGTAAAAGGACAATAATTACTATCACAAAAACATATGAAAATATAAAAATCACTGGTAGAGGCAAATTTATGATCAACTTCAGAATCTTCATTATGGTAATGGTGTATGTAAATCTTTCAAATCTCTAGTATGAAGATTTTTAAAAAATCAATGGTCAAAATAACTATAACAAGGGATGTGAAGGACCTCTGCAAAGAGAACTACAAACCACTGCTCAAGGAAATAAGAAAGACATAAACAGACGGAAAAATATTCCATGCTCATGGTTAGGAAGAATCAATATTGGGAAAATGTCCACAATTCCCGAAGCAATAAATTCAATGCTATCCCCATCAAGCAATTTACTTTTTTCACAGAATTGGAAAAAAAACACTTTAAAATTCACATAGAACCAAAAAAGAGCCTGCATAGCCAAGACAATCCTAAGAAGAAGAAGAAGAAAGAAGAAGATGAAGCAGCAGCAGCAGCTGGAGGCATAATGCTAACTGGCTTTAAACTATACTACAAGGCTACAGTAATCAAAACACCATGGCACTGGTACCAAAACAGAGCTATAGACCAATGGAACAGAAGCCTCAGAAATAATGCCACACATCTACAACCATCTGATTTTTTTTTTTTGACAAACGACAAAAACAAACAATGGGGAAAGGATTCCCTATTTAATATATGGTGTTGGGAAATCTGGCTAGCCATATGCAGAAAGCTGAAACTAGATCCCTTCCTTAAACCTTATACAAAAATGAACTCAAGATGAATTAAAGACCTAAAACCATAAAAACCCCAGAAGAAAACCTAGGCAGTACCATACAGGACATAAGCATGGGCAAGGTCTTCATGACTAAAACACCAAAAGCAAGGGCAACAAAACCCAAAATAGATAAATGGGATCTAATTAAATTAAAGAGCTTCTGCATAGCAAAAGAAGCTATCATTAGAGTGAACAAGCAACCTACAGAATGAAAGAAATTTTTTGCAATCTACCCATCTGACAAAGGGCTAATATCTAGAGTCTACAAAGAACTTAAACAAATTTACAAGAAAAAAACAAACAACCCCATCGAAAAGTGGGTGAAGGATATGAACAGACACGTCTCAAAAGGAGACATTTATGCGGCCATAAAACATATGAAAAAAAAGCTCATAATCACTGGTCATCAGACAAATGCCAATCAAAACCACAATGAGATACCATCTTACTCCAGTTAGAATGGCAATCATTAAAAAGTTAGGAAACAACAGATGCTGGAAAGGATGTGGAGAAATAGGATCACTTTTACACTGCTGTGAGAGTGTAAATTAGTTCAACCATGTGGAAGACAGTGTGGCCATTCCTCAAGGGTCTAGAACAAGAAATACCATTTGACACAGCAATCCCATTACTGGGTTTATACCCAAAGGATTATAAATCATTCTATTATAAAGACACATGCACACATATGTTTATTGCAGCACTGTTCACAATAGCAAGGATTTGGAACCAACCCAAATACACATCATTGATAAACCAGATAAAGAAAATGTGGCACATATGCACCATGGAATACTATGCAGCCATAAAAAACGATGAGTTCATGTCCTTTGCAGGGACATGAAAGAAGCTGCAAACCATCATTCTCAGCAAACTAACACAATAACAGAAAACCAAACACCATATGTTCTCACTCGTAAGTGGGAGTTGAACAGTGAGAACACATGGACACAGAGAGGGGAACATTGCACACCGGGGCCTGTCAGGGGGTGGGAGGCTAGGGGTGGGATAGCATTAGGAGGAATACCTAATGTAGATAACAAGGTGATGGATGCAGCAAACCACCATGTCACGTGTATAATTATATAACAAACCTGAATGTCCTGCACATGTTCCCCAGAACTTGTATAATAAACAATAATACAGTATAATAATAAAATAAAGTAACTACAGCTACAATAAGTTGTTAAGAAACACACACAATTAAAAAGATGTAAATTAAGGCAACAAAATTATAAATTGTGGGGGTGGGGTAAGGTAAAAGTCTAGAGTATTTGTATGTGACCACAGTTAAGTTGTTTTCAACTTAAAATAGTCTTTATAACTTTATAATTTTTATATAAGTCCCATGGTAACAAAAAGGAATTACAGCAGATAATTACAGCTGAGATTACAGGCATGCACCACCACACCCAGCTAATTTTTGTATTTTTAGTAGAGATGGGGTTTCATCATGTTTGCCAGGCTAGTCTCCAACTCCTTGCCTTCAAGTGATCCACCCACTTCAGCCTTCCAAAGTGCTGGGATTACAGGTGTGAGCCACCACGTCCAGCTAAGGGTGCCCACATTTACCATTTTCATTCAACAAAATACTAGAAGTCCTAGCCAGAGCAATTAGGCTACAGAAAAAAAGACATCCAAATTAGAAAGGAAAAGCTAAATTGTTCCTGTTTGCAGATGACATGATCTTCTACACAGAAAACCCTAAAGATCTCGCCAAAAAACTGTTAAAATAAACAAATTCCATAAAGTTGCAGGATACAAAAGTCAACACACAAAAATCCCTGCTGTTCCTGTACACCAATAGCAAACTATCTGTATCTGATAAAGAAATTAAGAAAATAATCCCATTCACAATAGCTACACAAAATAAAATGGGAATATAACCAAGGAGATGAAAGATCTGTATTCTGAAAATTATAAATCATTGAAAGAAATTGAAGAAGACACAAATAAATGAAAAGATATCTTTTGTTTATGGCTTGGAAGAATAAGCACTGTTAAAATGCCTCTATTATCCAAAGTAATATACAGATTAAATGCAATCTTCATCAAAATATCAATGACATTATTTATAAAATTAGGGAAAATAATCAATCTAAAATTGGTATGGAGCCACAAAAGACACTGAATATTTACAGCAATCTTCGGCAAGAACAAAGCTGGAGGCACAACACTACCTGACTTCAAGATATACTACTACAGGCTGGATGCAGTGGCTCACACCTGTAATCCCAGCATTTTGAGAGGCCAAGGTGGGAGAATTGTTTGAACTCAAAGAGTTCAAGAGCACCATCAAAAACATAGGGAGACCTTGTCTATACACAAAATACAAAAATTAGCTGGGTATAGTGGTACAGGTCTATAGTCTCAGCTACTTAGAAAGCCAAAGTGGGAGGATCACTTGAAGCCAGGAGGTCAAGGCTTCAGTGAGCTGTGGTCTTACCTCTGCACTCAAGCCTGGACAACAGAGTGAGACCCCATCTCAAAACAAAACAAAACAAAACAAAATAGATATACTACAAAGCTATAGTAACCAAAACAGCATGGTACCAAACAATATTTTGGTATAGTAACCAAAACAGCATAAAAACATAGACATAAACCAATGAAACTCATGAAACTCTCAAACATTAAAAAACAATTGACCTAATTTTGAAAAATGGGCAAGAGATTTTAACAGGCATTTTCCCAACCAAGATATGATGATAAGTGTATGAAAAAAATGTTCATTGTTAATCATTAGAAAAATTGCAAATGAAAACCATAATGAGCTATCACTACATACCCACTAGAATTAAAAATTAAATTCTAACTCTCTGCTAAGTCTATGAAATTCTGCATATAGGCATACCGCAGCCCTTGGCCAACTGGATCTGCCCAGACCCCTTTACATGAAATTAAAAAGATTGACCACATCAAGTACTGGAGAGGATGTGGAGGAACTGAAACTCTAATACCTTGATGGTGAGAATGTATCAGAGGACCACTCTAAATGGCAGGATCGCTTTACATTTTTCAGTTTATTAAAAAGTTAAATACCTACCACATGACTCAGCCATTCCACTTCTATTTATCCAAGATAAATAAAAGCATATGTCCACACAAAGACTTGTACACAAATGATCACAGCTGTATCTGTAACAGCTAAAAAATAACCCATATGTCCCTCAACAGATGAGACCTGGTTGATGATTCCAAGGCCCCTCATTTGTTCCCAGCTGTTCCTGACAGCCCCACTCCATGAAGACTACAGACAGCACACTTTGATCCTATGAACAGCTGCCCTTGCTAGAGTGAAGAGAGGTGCCTGGCTATAAGACTAGTCATCAGAATCCTCCCTTCTAGGCCTAGGTGGGTGGGGAGACAGGAAAGGGACAAAGAAGAGGAGGCAGAGCTCACTTCAGTCTTCTCCTTGATACCTAACCTCCAAGGTAGAAAAGTTTAATATATGTATTACTACATCTATGCTTGTATAAGCATAAAACACCCTCAATGGGACAGGTAAGAAACCAGTAGCATTGTGGCTCCTTTGAAAAAGGAATCTGGTGGTTGAGAGATTGAAGTAGGAGAGACTTTTCATAGCACAGTCTTTAGTTCCCTTGCAATGTATACTGAGCATACCACCCATTTGCAAAAACAAATAGAAATACAATCAGTATGAAAAGTGCTTGCATGGTTCTCCAGCGTGACCTTCTAGCCACTCCTCTGGGCAATGATTCTTGAGGTCAGGGCTTCCTAGAGGACAAGGCTGTAGGGTGATTTGCTTCCCAATGGGGAGTTGCAGTCAGAGCTACCCTTCAACCTACCAGGGAATTTGCTCTGACCATCAGAATTAGAGCTCATCTTTGTTTTGTGCTGCTATAACAGAATATCCGACTAGGTAATTTACATTGAATGGAAATTTACTGGCTCACAGTTTTGGAGGCTGGGGAGTCCAAGAGCAAGGAACCAGCATCTGCTGGAGACCCGCTTGTGATGTCATAACATAACAGAAGGGCAAAGAGAGGATGAGAGAAGATCAGACTGACTCTTTTATACCAGCATGAATCCCACTCATGATGGTGGAGCCCTCATGGCCCAACCGTCTCTTAGAGGTCCAACCTCTTATACTTATAATGGCAATTGAATTTCAACATGAGTTTTGGAGGCAACAAACATTCATACTATGGTAGGGCTGAAAGGTGGTCACCAGGCTCGCCTTTTATCCTCACCTCCCTGGTGAATTAATGAAAAGAACACCAAAGCCCACAGAGATATGAGTTGTCCAAGGTCACAGCTGAGAGAAGAAAGCTGACTGCCTCCCAGCTCAGCTCAAAGAACTATGTTCTCTTCCTCAGCTACAAAAATAATGTACGTGCACTGCAGACAACTTAAGTCTAACAGTAGTATTGAGGAAAAATAGTCTCCCTTTCTCTGCCCACATCTCACCTCTAAAAAAAGCTACTGCTAGCATTTTGCAGTATCTACTTCCAGACCTACTTCTATACAATTAAAAATTTACAGACTCCCACTTAATTCTGATGTTTTACAAAAGTGGGATCACACCATACATAGTACTTTGCAATATGCTGTTTCCTCCACACCACAGCGGGTCCTAGTTCCAAAGCAGAGTGTTTTAATCCAGCTCTTTCCTTTTAATAGCTGTCAGTAATCCCACAGTGTGAACATCATATAACCGCATCATTGATTAGTCCAGCCCACTATAAATGGACACATACATTACTGTTTCTTTTTGTACTTCTAATCAAAGCTGCAGAAAATGTCCTCATTCCTACATTTCTCTGCATGCATATGAATATTTCTGTCAGCTTGATCCCTAGAAAGGGGAGAATTCCCAAGTCAGAGTTTCTGATTACTGTAGGTTTTGACAAAATAGCTCTTTTGGCCATTTCTCCCTGTATCACTTGGCTGGCTACTGCTTTTAGAACCAGTATCAGGTACTCTCTAGGGAAGAAAAAGGATGCCAATGTGGTGAGAGGAGGGAGACGTTCAGGAAAAAATAACCAATGAGTACTAAGATCAATACCTGAGTGATGAAATAATCTGTACAACAAACCCCCATGACACAAGTTTATCTGTGTAACAAATCTGCACATGTACCCCTGAACTTAAAATAAAAGTTAAATTAAAAAAAAGAAAAAGAAAAAAAGGAATTGTAAGGGGTATTGTGTATAAATAAGAACATAAGGCAAAGAGGCTTTGGAGTTAAAACAAACTCACCATGAAATATCTTTTTCTCAATTAGCCTGCATGTTGGAATTTATCCTAAGGACATAATTACAAAGATGTGCAAATTCTTAGTTACAGGGAAGTATGTCTCCACTATGCTAATGCAACTATTTCCCAGCACAAACTGCAAGCCAGGATTGGCAATCCTGGAACCTCAGGCTGCATGAACTGATGTGCCTGTGGCTTTGGCATTTGAGTAGAGGGAGCAATAAGTCCCAGGAGAGAGAGGAGGGTGGCAAGGATTCCCCAACTCACCCCAGTCTGGCTTCTGTTCTGACTTTATAAGCCCCTATGTGAGGACAATCCTGGAGTCTGTTTTGCACAAGCAGTGACATTTTCAGATATTGTACTGTTTAATTCTAGAACTTCCATTTGGTTTTCTTTTAGTTTCTGTTTCTCTGCTATGATTCTCCATCTGGTCATTCATTATGATCATCTTGTCCTCAAAGACCTCTTACATACTTATAATTTATAACTGCAGGTCCATTTTGGTTCTGAACAAAGTCTTAAGGTATGCCCCTTATTCCTAAGGCTTGGTCTTTATGGGATTTCAACAGTCTGTTGCACTCATCGAGATCTCTTCAGTCTCTTTGAGCTGAACCCCCAACATCTCCCAGCACTCCCCAAACTTCAGCTCTCATGCCCACAGGCAATCTCTGCTAAGTCTGTAGAATTCTGCATATAGGCACAGCCCAGGCCATGGCCAACTGTATCTGTACAGAACCCATTACATAGCTCCTTCTTGTCCTACAAACTCCAGCTGCTTCAGTAGCCCAGATTTCAGTTTCTGCCTCCTCACCTCGGTGAGATCACCACTCTGCTCAGAGGCCACCTCCCTGCATGCTGTAGGAAGATGCCTCCTGCAGAAAGCAGGGAGATCAATTATGGGCTCACCCAGGGGTCTCCACTCTCTCAAGGATGACAGGCATACACTGTTGCTATTCGATGCCTCAAAACAGTCCTTAATCCATTTTGTCCAGTCTCTCCTTTGATTTTAGTGGGAGGGCAGCTACCATCACTTTGTCATGGCCAGAGGCAGAAGTGCTTGACGTTTTCTAAAACAACAGTGACATTGTTATAGATGCCGACACCAGACTCTGGGGGTCTTGAGGGCAGACTCTCCCTGCCATCCCTGACATGCATATCACAGCACATCTTTTCTGAATGAATGAGGCTGTAATGTTGGAGCAGGGGACTGCCTGGGCTTTGACGTGGAAACATGGAGATGACATTGGCTGAGTATGAGGATCTGGGAAGTTGAGTGGGTTTCCTGGGAAAGGGGACAAGGTTAACTTTGGCTCTGCTGAGTTCAGGGTGCATCAGGGCCTCTACAGGGCCAGTGAACAAATGGACACATCGGGCCTTAGCATCAGAAAGAGCTGGAGCCAGGGATGGTGATTTTTGATGATCCACTTATGGGGGCAGATGTGAGGCTGAGCCTCAAGAGAGAGCACAGAGCCAGCGAAGGAAGGAGCTGCGAAGCCGGGTTCTGCTCACCTTTAGGGCAGATCATGGAAGAGTGGCCGGGATGGCGGGAAGAAAGGCAGGGAGGCTGTCCTGGGAGCCAGGGAGAGAGCAGGCTTGGAGGTTAATGAGAGGAGGGAGCCAAGGACAGGGAGGAGGGACTGCCAGGCGTGGGGGCACCCAGCCCCTGCAATGGGTGGCTGAGGGTAAGGGAAGAGTCACTGTCTCTCAGTCTGAATGGAGAGCATGCAGGCAGGCCTTCTGGGCTGATGAACTTTCTCCAGAGTAAAACGCATCTGTGCAGTGACCTGGATGAGACTGGAGGCTATTATTCCAAGTGAAGTAACTCAGGAATGGAAAACCAAACATCATATATTCTCACTGATATGTGGGAGCTAAGCTATGAGGACACAAAGGCATGAGAATGATACAATGGACTGTGGGGACTTGGGGGGAAGAATGAGAGGACGTGAGGGATAGAAGACTACAAATATGGTGCAGTGTATACTGCTCGGGTGATGGGTACACCAAAACCTCACAAATCACCACTAAAGAACTTACTCATGTATCCAAATACCACCTGTACTCCAATAACTTATGGAAAAATATAATAAAATGAAAAGCCCACCCCTGTGGGTGTGTATGTCGGAGGGCAGCTAGTGTTGCACTTTGCTACATAGTCCTGTGGCTCTCTACCATCCCACACCTCCAGAGTTCCACAAAGCCTAGTTTCTGTAAAAAGCATCGCTGTCTGTCACAAAGAGGAAGGTGAGGGTGCTTTGCTTTATATAGTGGCTATAAACCAGTAGGAAGTGGGTGTGGAAAAGTCAGGCTCTGTCTGAAAGCCTGAGTTCTAGCCCAGGGGTCCTGACTAAGGAGTGGTACTGGGGACCCTCCCCTCCAGCTCCTGGCCAGGGGTCCCGACTAAGGAGTGGTACTGAGGACCCTCCTCTCCAGCTCCTGGCCAGGGGTCCCGACTAAGGAGTGGTACTGGGGACCCTCCCCTCCAGCTACTGGCCAGGGGTCCCGACTAAGGAGTGGTGCTGAGGACCCTCCTCTCCAGCTCCTGGCCAGGGGTCCCGACTAAGGAGTGGTGCTGAGGACCCTCCTCTCCAGCTCCTGGCCAGGGGTCCTGACTAAGGAGTGGTGCTGAGGACCCTCCTCTCCATGTCCTGGCCAGGGGGCCTGACCAAGGAGTGGTACTGGGAACTCTCCTCTCCAGCTCCTGGCCAGGGGGCCTGACCAAGGAGTGGTGCTGAGGACCCTCCTCTCCAGCTCCTGGCCAGGGGGCCTGACCAAGGAGTGGTGCTGAGGACCCTTCTCTCCAGCTCCTGGCCAGGGGGCCTGACCAAGGAATAGTACTGAGGACCCTCCCCTCCAGCTCCTGGCCAGGGGTCCTGACTAAGGAGTGGTACTGAGGACCCTCCTCTCCAGCTCTTGGCCAGGGGTCCTGACTAAGGAGTGGTACTGGGGACTCTCCTCTCCTCAGCTCCTGCTGTGCAAGGGTTTTTTTGTGTGCCATGGTTGTTGGCAGTACAACAGCCCCAAAGATGTCCCCATACCTCTTGTGCATTTCCTTTAAAGAATGAGATTCCTGGCATTATAAAGGCTACACATGGCCATGCCCCCGCTGGCTTCTCCAGAGCCATCTCTACCTGTCTCCTTCCTTTTAGTCCCCTCAAAGGCTGAGTTTCCTTCCATCTCAGAGCTTCTGTGCCTGTGAGACCCTCCCACCTGTGCTCCTCCCAGCTCAGTGTCCTTTCCAGTCCTGCTCTGGAAGCCAATGCACTTGCCAGGGCACAGCAGCTCCATCACAAGCCTGCATGGGCCATCCTCTGCCAGAGCACCTGTGCCCGTGGGTGTGATTTACATACTCATCAAGAAGTTAACATCAACTCTTCACAGCAGGTCAAGCGCCACAAGGAGGCCACTATTCTCCTATCTGCCTACAAAGAGGTGGTGTCTATTTTCCTACCCCGTGTCTAGGCCAGCATTGGGAAATGATTTTGCCAACAGAAGAGTGCACAAGTGACAGGGTTTCGTCTTGCTTCCACTCCACATGGTTTCCCTTAATTGAGCACCACTGCTGCCATAGCCATGAAATTTAAAACAACACAGGCACACTGGATTATAAAAGTCCTTAATACTTTCCGAAAAATATAGTGATTAGTGAAGATCACCATTGTTGAGAACTACATTCAGCACAGAGAAAGACTTCTGTAAACACCCGTCAACTGCACAGAGAGCGCTCCATAGACACCTGCCAACTGTATTGATAGAGCTCAATAGATACCTGTAGATTGCACAGAGATCTCCATGGACACCTATCAACAGCACAGAGAGAGCTCCATAGACACCTGTCAATTGCATAGAGAGAGCTCCATGGACACCAGTCAACTACACAGAGAGCTGCACAGACACCTGTCAACTGTAAACAGAGAACTCCATGGACACCTGTTAACTACACAGAGAACTCCATAGACACCTGTCAACTACACAGAGAGCTCAACAGACACCTGTCAACTACACAGAGCCCTCCATGGATACCTGTCAACTGCACACAGAGAACTCCATGGACACCTGTCAGCTACACAGAGAACTCCATGGAAACCTGTCAACTACACAGAGAACTACATAGACACCTGTCAACTACACAGAAAGCTCCACAGATACCAGTCAACTGCACAGAGAGCTCCATGGACAACTGCCAACTGCATTGATAGAGCTTAATGGACACCTGTAGATTGCACAGAGAGAGCTCCATGGACACCTGATAACTGCATAGAGAGAGCTCCATGGACACCAGTCAACTACACAGAGAGCTGCACAGACACCTGTCAACTGTAAACAGAGAACTCCATGGACACCTGTCAACTACACAGAGAACTCCACAGACACCTGTCAACTACACAGAGAGCTCAACAGACACCTGTCAACTACATAGAAAGCTCCACAGACACCAGTCAACTGCACAGAAAGCTCCATGGACACTTGACCACTGCACAAAGAGAGCTCCATAGACACCTGTCAACTACACAGAGATCCATGGACACCCATCAACTACACAGAGAGAGCTCCATAGACATCTGTCAACTACACAGAGAGAGCTCCATAGACACCCATCAACTGCACCAAGAGAGCTCCATGGACACCCGTCAACTACACAGAGAGCTTCACGGACACCTGCCAACTGCATTGATAGAGCTCAATGGATACCTGTAGACTGCACAGAGAGAGCTCCATGGACACCTGTCAACTGCACAGAGAGAGCTCCATGGACACCGGCCAAATGCATCGATAGAGCTCAATGGACACCCACAGACTGCACAGAGAGAGCTCCATGGACACCTGTCAACAGCACAGAGAGAGCTCCATGGACACCTATCAATTACATAGAGAGAGGTCCATGGACACCCGTCAACTGCATAGAGAGAGCTCCATGGACACCTATCAACTGCATAGAGAGAGCTCCATGGATACCAGTCAGCTACACAGAGAGCTGCACAGACACCCATCAACTACACAGAGAGCTCCATAGACACCCGTCAACTACACAGAGAGAGCTCCATAGACACCTGTCAACTACAGAGAGCTCCATAGACACTCATCAACTACACAGAGAGTTCCATAGACACCCGTCAACTACACAGAGAGAGCTCCATAGACACCTGTCAACTACAGAGAACTCCATAGACACCCGTCAACTACACAGAGAGCTTCATAGACACCCGTCAACTACACAGAGAGCTCCATAGACACCCATCATCTACACAGAGAGCTCCATAGACACCCATCAACTGCACAGAGAGAGCTCCATAGACACCCGTCAACTACACAGATGGAGCTCCACAGACACCTGTTAACTGCACAGAGAGCTCCACAGACACCCGTCAACTGCACAGAGAGCTCCATTCATACCCGTCATCTACACAGAGAGCTCTATAGACACCTGTCAACTACACAGAGAGCTCCATGGACACCCGGCAACTGCACTGAGAGCTCCATGGACACCCTTCAACTGCACAAAGAGAGCTCCACGGACACCCGTCAACTACACCAAGAAAGCTCCATGGACACCCGTCAACTGCACAGAGAGCTACTTAGACACCTGTCAACTACACAGAGAGCTCCATGGATACCTGTCAACTACACAGAGATCTCCATGGACACCTGTCAACTGCACTGAGAGAGCTCCATAGACACCTGTCAACTACCCGGAGAGCTCCATGGACACCTGTCAACTACACAGAGAGCTCCATGGACACCTGTCAACTACACAGAGATCTCCATGGACACCTGTCAACTGCACTGAGAGAGCTCCATAGACACCCATCAACTACACTAAGAGCTCCTTAGACACCCATTAACTACACAGAGAGCTCCATGGACACCCGTGAACTAAACTCAGAGAGCTCCATAGACACCCATCATTGCACAGAGCTCCAGAGATACCTGTTAACTACACAGAAATCTCCATGGACACCTGTCAACTGCACAGAGAGCTCCACAGACACCTGTCAACTGCACAGGGAGCTCCAAAGATACATGTCAAGTATACAAAGAGCTCCATGGACACCTGTCAACTACAGAGAGATCTCCATGGACACCTGTCAACTGCACTGAGAGGGCTCCATAGATACCCGTCAACTACACAGAGAGAGCTCCTTAGACATTTGTCAACTACACAGATTTCCATGGACACCTGTCAACTGCACTGAGACAGCTTCATAGACACCCATCAACTACACAGAGAGCTCCATGGACACCCGTGAACTAAACTCAGAGAGCTCCATAGACACCCGTCAATTGCACAGAGAGCTCCATAGATACCTGTCAAGTATACAGAGAGCTCCCTGGATACCTGTCAACTGCACAGAGAGCCTTATGCCCCTTTCACTGCTCAGCTGTCTAAGTACCATGCCACCTACAATGCCCCTTTGACCTGTTGAACCCTCTGGATGGCTCCACCCCTAGGGCTCCTCCGTGGGCTGCTGTGAATGGACCTGTTCATCCTGAGGAGAAAGGAGCAGGAGGCCACAACAGCCCCTCGCTGTGCCCCACAGAAGGGCCAGGGAGCATGCAATCTCACATCATTGAGTTGTCAGGTTCTCAAAGTAATTCTCAGAGAGATCACCATGACCTTGTTTTTTTGGAAGGAAATCACACCTCCAGGAGGTGCCGGCCCTGCAGACTGGGACCCAAGTGGGCAAAGTGAATGGCCAGAGCCCATAGCCCAGCCAAGGCCCCCAGACAGCAGGCTAGCCTGCGCTCCCTGAGGCACACAGGCCCAAGCTGGGGAGTAAGCAGGGCAAAGGGGAGGATCCTAGCCCCAGGCCTCCTGCCAGGGAGAGGCTCAGCTGGGGAGGGAGCCAGCAAACCACTGAATTGACTAGAAGTTTGAGCATCGCAGGGGAAGGGTATTCTGACCTCTGAATCCAAACAGTGTTTATGACTCAGACTGAGTGATGGTTCACTACCTACAAATAAACAGAAAAGTAGTGCTGCCTGGGCTCCACCAGAAGCAGGGGATGCAGAGGGCCAATGGAAAACAAAATGCAGCAGCTGAGGGTCAGACCTCACGTGCTGTGCTGGTGCACCGTGCCAGGTACACGCTCACTGGACGGATGCTGCCCCTGTTGGCCACAGTCTTCCTCTGTGGATGTGACTTGGCTTTGCCCACAGTGCATGCTAGAGGTGCTCAATAAATGCTCTTGAATGACTATATGGTCCCTGTTGACCTGGAGCTGGGCAGGGCCCCTCCAGGAAGCTCAGGTCACTGGTAAACTGTCTCCCACTTCCTCCCCTCTGCACTTACTCTTTCAGCCAGGGGCCCACAGCTCCAAGAATGGAGTCCAGCAGCACCATCCCCACTCCCCAGCTCCTGCCAATCTCTCTTCTCTGCCTCAGTCTCCCACATTATAATTCAACTGTGTACCACCCCTCTGCCCCAGAATTCACAAGTTGAAGCCCTGACCCCCAATGTGACTCTATTTGTGGGTACGACCTGTAAGGCATGGCTAAGGTTAAACAAGGTCACAAGAGTGGGGCCCTGATCTGATGGAACTGGTGTCCTTGTCGAGGAAACAGAGCCGAGTACTCATCACCCACTCTCCCCAGCCAGCACACCTCGGAACGGCCATGTGAGGACATGGAGAGGCCTCACTGGAAATCAACTCTGCCAAGACCTTAGACTTTCAGCCTCCAGAATGGTGAAAAAATAAATGTCTGTTGTTCAGGCATCTACTCTGTGCTATCCTGTTATGGCAGCTGAAGCTGACTCTCACACTCCCTGCGGACACTCCCCTGAAGCTGACTCTGACACTCCCTGTGGACGCTCCCCTGGGCCTCCTCAGGGCCCCTTCCTGTCTTTCCTCTGGAGACTACACTCCCACCCTCAGAAAGTCTTGGGGCCCTTTCCAAGGCTTGAGTCATGGCAGACGGCAGCAGGTCTGCACTCCAGAAAGATCAGTTCAACTGCAGGAGTTCCCGTACTGCTTCCACCCACAGCAGCAAGAGCTGCCAAGAGTTGATGCCAGGCCCAGAGGTGGCCTTGGCATGCGTTTCCCATGTCATCTCCCCGCAGCCCTATGAGGCAGGTGCTAAGATTCAGTCTTCCTATTTTGCAGATGACAATGTCCCACGTTGTGGCTCTAGGCCACATAGCCAGGAGGTGAGGGACTCGAGACAACCCTCAGAGGCTTCACATTTTGGTGCCTTTTGAACTCCAGCTTTCTTTACAGGGAGAACAACGGTCTCTCGCCCTGACCAGCCCAAGCTCTCACACTGCGCTCTGGGACAACCACGCTACTCTGCGCACCTCACGCGTCTACGCTCACACTGTCCCCGTGTGAAAAGCCTTTACCTGGATGACCAGGACTCCTCATGTGAAAGCTTTGGTTCTCTATCCTGGCAGCACTTGAGAGTCACCTGGTGTTTGGATCAGGGCTCTCCAGAGACACAAGAATGACAGGATATATACACACCACACACACATCTTCATACATGCACATATATGTATGTACATACACATTCTATATGTATACATATGTGCATACATGTGTGTATTAATAAATTTATTTTAAGGAATTGACTCATGCATCGCGGGGGCTGAAAAGTCCTGGATTTGCAGGGCAGGCCCATGGCTGGAGCTGATGCTGTGGTCTTGAGACAGGATTTTCTCTTCTCTGGGAAACTCCAATTTATTCTAAATCCTTTAACTGGCTGGAGAGGTCCACTCAAAGCCCCTGCAAGTCACCAACTGCACGTGACAACCACACCTGCAACACACCTTCACAGCAACGCCCAGACTAGCATTTCAATAGATGGGTGGAACAGCACAGCCAGGAGGACACACAAGATTGACCTTCACCCCTGGGGAGCCTGCAAAGTGCAGAGGCCCAGGCCCCGGGAGACTGACACAGCTCCTACCAACGCTTTTAAAAGTACATGGCTGGCCCAGACGGCTGCTTTCAGATGCACAAATCACAGAGTATTCTTTGCCTGTGTCCATCTGATGCTCATCCCCCAATCTTGAAATCACCTCTTTGGGGGTCCTATCTCCTCCTTGCTGCAGGCACCTGCAAGCTGGGACCCTGGCTTGTATCACTGTGTCCACAGTGCTTAGGGCAGGGCCTGGCACCTATGAGGTGCTCACAAGTTGGATGAACAGTGGGCTGCACTCATGGACTGTGGAGCTTGAGAGCCCTGGGTTCAAAATGGGCAAGTGCCATCCCCTCTCTTTGCCTCGTTTTTCTCAAGTCTAAAAAAAATTAAAAATAAAAAACTGGGTGTGGTGGCTCACACCTGTAATCCCAGCACTTTGGGAGGCCGAGGTGGGTGGATCACCTGAAGTTGAGAGTTCGAGACCAGCCTGACCAACATGGCGAAACCCCAACTCTACTAAAAATACAAAATTAGCTGGCTGTGGTGGCACATGCCTGTAATCCCAGCTACTCGGGAGGCTGAGGCAGGAGAATCACTTAAACTCCAGGGAGAGGTTGTGGTAAGACTGTGCCATTGCACTCCAGCCTGGGCAACAAGAGTGAAACTCTGTCTTTAAAAAAAAATGAAAGAAAGGAGCCATAATAGCAGCTGTCTCCTCACCTTGTCCAGGGACTTAGGCAACAACATGCATGAAAAGTGCTGATCAAGGTACTTGGTGGGAAGTAATAGCTCAAAAAAAAACAAAGCAGCCCTGTTTCAGCTGATTGTCACTGGGGCTGTGCATTCCCACTCTGACAACTCTGCTGGTTGGTGCTCAGCCCGAACCACCCAGGGCCAGACCTGCTTCACAGGACGCCCAGCAGGTGGCCCCGAGACCAGGTTCTCCCGAGCTGCCGGCATCCCGGCGAGCACCTCCAGCGCCACCTGGTGTCTGTGAGGGGAGTGGCTGGCTTTCCACATCCTTTCAAATCTGCAGCCCAAACTTGGTACCTATGCAACAATTCTGCATGATCTGCACATGTACCCCAGAACCTAAAGTATAATTATATATATAAAGAAAAGGCAGGGTCTGCCTGCTCTTCTGTGAAGTCACCTGGTATTGTCTAAACTTAAAGAAAGATTAAGTTTAGACAACTTAAGTGCCCGAGTGTCACCTCTCTCCATGTAATGTTCTCCATGTCATCAAATGCCTGAGTCACCCCATTCTTGGAGTCACACGTTTGTCTTAGGACTTTGATATGGTTTGGGGGTGTCCCCACCCTAATCTCATCCTGAATTGTAGCTCCCATAATTCCCACATGTTGTGGGAGGGACCCAATGGGAGATCATTGAATCATGGGGCGGTTTCCCCCATCCTGTTCTCGTGGCTGTGAATGAGTCTCGCAAGAACCAGTTTCATGAAGAAAAACCTCTTTCACTGAGTGCCGCTTCTCTCTTGCCTGCCACCATGTGAGATGTGTCTCTCACCTCTAACATGATCGTGAGGCCTCCCCAGCCACGCAGAACTGTGAGTCCATTAAACCTCTTTTTCCTTATAAATTTCCCAGACTTGGGTATGTCTTTATCAGCAGTGTGAAAACGGACTAATACAGATTTCACCTCCTGACCCAGCCCTCTTCTGCATTGTTGAGTTTATGGTGAACATCAGCTTTTAAGGTCAGTCATGAGCTCCTAGAGGGTGGTTTCTCCTTAGAATTATCGAGGCCTAGACTGGGACAAATGGTACTTGTTGAATACATAGCAAGGGTGTTAAGAAGCTTTAAAAAAATCTATAAAGCACTGAAATCCTGTATGTCCCTCGACTCTTCTACAGCCTAGCTGACTGGAATTGACTCATGCGATTGTGGGCTGGAATGTATGTTTCCACTCCTGCACCCCTACTAGAATCCCTGCTGTGCTTGCTGAAATGCACTTCGCTGGGCCTCACTCCTGGGACGCAGTGGGGCAGGCTGTGCTAGAACATATCAGTATGTACACAGGCACCCTCTCGTGCCACCCTATATTACTGTCTTGCATGTGTATTTTATAAAGTGTGCCGTATATTACTGTGGTACCTCTTGTGTGTAGTTTATAAATAATGTACAAATATTGGATTATTTTTATTTTGCTACCGGGACACACACCTTCAGAAAACCTTGGTGGCAGGGCTATCACATGAGTGCCACGTGGCCCCACACAGGCCAGGCCCTCCGTGGGCCTTGTCTCATCTGCCCCAAGACAAACTGCAGAGGGGGTCACTGCCATCAGCTGTGAGCTGCCGACAGGCAACCAGGGCCCGGATGTGCCACCAGCTGCCCAGGGTCCACCAGTGGGCAGAGTGATCTGAGGTTGGGTGCCGTGGGTTACCTGACCTGGTCTGGGACAGGTGGCTCATGGCGGGTGCCACTGAGAGGCCTTTTTGAGGCTTGTTTCTCCTGACCAACCCAAAGGTCCCCATCAGCCTGTCCTGGCACCTGGACCCCAGCAACTAATTCTCCTTGCCATTATTCTTTGCTAAGCAGGCAAGCAAAACCATACCCAGTTACACACACACATCAATTGCACGTCCGGATGGAGGAGAGATGTACCTGTGCGGCGGCAGGAACATTGACACCCTCGCTGACGAGTTGGCTGAGAAATGGGGAATAGCACAAATCAGCTACCGAACGCTGACAAACTGGGAGCCGAACCTCTCTTTGCGCCTGTGAGGCGGTATTTTGATGGGCCGTGGTGGGTGTCCAGCTCCTCCCTGTTCCTGCACACTTTTCAACCACAGTAATGAGGACGACAGTGCTAATGACCATGGCAACCAGAACGCTTACTGAACACAGGGAGATAAAACTATCCTTTGGTGAGCACCCCTGTTTACCTTCATAAGAACTTTGTTATCACCCCCACTTCCAAGGAGTATAACTGAGGCACAGAGAGAAGAAGACACTTTCCCAAGGTCACAGAGCTAGAAAGAAACATGTGGAGTCAAGTGGAGTGGTCAAACCCTGCAGGGAGTTTCTCCATGCAGTAAGCCCTGGAGATGGAGCTGCATCTGGCTGCACAGACAGCCCTCCCTGAGACATTCTCAAAGCAGGAGGCCAAATGTTTGTGTACCCCAAATTCATACATTGAAGCCTAACCCCAATGTAATGGTGTTTGGGGGTGGGGTCTTGGAAGGGGATGAGGTGGAACCCTTATCAGTGGGATTGGTGCCCTTAAAAAAGGAATCCCAGAGAGCTCTGTTGCCCCTTCTGCCATGTGAAGACACACAGAAGACACCATCTATGAGAAAGTGGGGCCTCTCCAGACCCCACATGTCAGAACCTTGATCTTGGGCTTCTCTGTCTCTGGAACTGTGAGGAATGAATTTCTGTTGGTTATTAAGACCACCAGTCTAGGGATTTTGTTCTGACAGCTCAAAGGGACTAAGACTCTAGCATGGATGAAGTGGAAGGCCTGCTCCCTCCTTAAATGGGCTCAGCCAAGACCACCGGGTGAGTCCCAGTCTGCAGCCTTGCTGTTGTGAACACCTGGAAGAAGCTGTCTGCAGGATGAGCAGCAGAGGCAGCTGGAGAGGTCTGGAGGGCTCTGGAGAGGGCTGAGGGCTCTGGAGAGGGCTGGAGGGGTCTAGAGGGCTCTGGAGAGGGCCAGAGGGCTCTGGAGGGCTCTGGAGAGGGCTGGAGGGCTCTGGAGAGGTCTGGAGAGGGCTCTGGAGAGGTCTGGAGGGCTCCGGAGGGGTCTGGAGGGCTCTGGAGGGCTCTGGAGAGGTCTGGAGGGGTCTGGAGAGGTCTGGAGGGCTCTGGAGGGCTCTGAAGGGCTCTGGAGAGATCTGGAGGGCTCTGGAGGGACCTGGAGAGGGCTGGAGGGATCTGGAGAGGGCTGGAGAGGGCTGGAGGGGTCTGGAGGGGTCTGGAGGGGTCTGGAGAGGGCTGGAGGGTTCTGGAGGGCTCTGGAGAGGTCTGGAGGGCTCTGGAGAGGTCTCGAGGGGGCTGGAGGGCTCTGGAGGGGGCTGGAGGGCTCTGGAGAGGGCTCTGGAGTGGTCTGGAGGGCTCTGGAGAGGGCTCTGGAGAGGGCTGGAGGGGTCTACAGGGCTCTGGAGAGCCCTGGAGAGTCTGGAGGGGTCTGGAGAGGGCTGGAGGGTTCTGGAGGGCTCTGGAGGGGTCTGGATGGCTCTGGAGAGGGACAGAGGGATCTGGAGGGCTCTCGAGAGGTCTGGAGGGCTCTGGAGAGCTCTCAAGGGGTCTGGAGAGGGCTGGAGGGGTCTGGAGGGCTCTGGAGGGTTCTGGAGAGGTCTGGAGAGGTCTAGAGGGGTCTGGAGGGGTCTGGAGGGTGCTGGAGAGGACTGGAGGGGTCTGGAGAGGTCTGGATGGGTCTGGAGAGGTCTGGAGGGGTCTGCAGGGGTCCTGAGGGCTCTGGAGGGGCCTGGAGGGCTCTGGAGGGCTCTGGAGGGCTCTGGAGTGGTCTGGAGAGGGCTGGAGGGGTCTGGAGGGCTCTGTAGCGGTCTGGAGGGGTCTGGAGGGTCTGGAGGGGTCTGGAGGGGTCTGGATGGCTCTGGAGAGGGACGGAGGGGTCTGGAGGGCTCTGGAGAGGTCTGGAGGGGTCTGGAGGGCTCTGGAGGGCTCTGGAGGGGTCTGGAGGGCTCTGGAGGGGTCTGGAGGGGTCTGGAGGGCTCTGTAGAGGTCTGTAGAGGTCTGGAGGGGTGTGGAGGGCTCTGGAGGGGTCTGGAGGGCTCTGCAGGGGTCTGGAGGGCTCTGGAGGGCTCTGAAGAGGTCTGGAGAGGTCTGGAGGGGTCTGGAGGGCTCTGGAGGGGTCTGGAGGGCTCTGGAGGGCTCTGAAGAGGTCTGGAGAGGTCTGGAGGGATCTGGAGGGCTCTGGGGGCGTCTGGAGGGCTCTGGAGGGGTCTGGAGGGGTCTGGAGCGCTCTGGAGGGGTCTGGAGGGGTCTGGAGATGGCTGGAGGGGTCTGGAAGGCTCTGGAGGGGTCTGAAGGGCTCTGGAGAGGTCTGGAGGGGCCTGGAGGGGTCTGGAGGGCTCTGGAGAGGGCTGGAGGGGTCTGCAGGGCTCTGGAGGGGTCTGCAGGGGCCCGGAGAGGTCTGGAGGGACCTGGAGAGGGCTGGAAGGCTCTGGAGAGGGCTGGAGGGGTCTGGAGGGCTCTGCAGGGGTCTGGAGGGGTCCTGAGGGCTCTGGAGGGGCCTGGAGGGCTCTGGAGGGCTCTGGAGTGGTCTGGAGAGGGCTGGAGGGGTCTGGAGGG
>CAUYQU010013788.1:0-13462 GCA_963574635.1 Cheracebus regulus | reverse complement strand
ATTTATAATCCTTTGGGTATATACCCAGTAATGGGATTGATAGGTCAAATGGAATTTCTGTTTCTAGGTCCTTGATGAATTGCCACACTGTCTTCCACAATGGTTGAACAAATTTACACTTCCACCAACAGTGTAAAAGTGTTCCTATTTCTCCACATCCTCTCCAGCATCTATTGTCTCCCAATTTTTTAATGATCACCATTCTAACTGGCGTGAGATGGTATCTCAGTGTAGTTTTGATTTGCATTTCTCTAATGACCAGTGATGATGAGCATTTTTTCATATGTTTGTTGGCCTCATGTATGTCTTCTTTTGTAAAGTGTCTGTTCATATCCTTCGCCCACTTTTGAATGGGCTTATTTGTTTTTCATTCTTGTAAATCTGTTTTAGTTCTTTGTATATTCTGGATATTAGCCCATTTGGGTAGATTGCAAAATTTTTTCCTCATTCTATTGGTTCTCGATTCACTCTAATGACTGTTTCTTTTGCTGTGCAGAAGCTGCGGAGTTTGATTTGGTCCCATTTGTCTATTTTGGCTTTTGTTGCCAATGCTTTTGGTGTTTTGGTCATGAAGTCCTTGCCTACGCCTATGTCCAGAATGGTTTTGCCTAGATTTTCTTCTAGGGTTTTTATGGTGTTAGGTCTTATGTTTAAGTCTTTAATCCATCTGGAGTTAATTTTAGTGTAAGGTGTAAGAAAGGGGTCCAGTTTCTGCTTTCTGTCCATGGATAGCCAGTTTTCCCAACACTATTTATTAAACAGGGACTGCTTTCCCCATTGCTTGTTTTTGTGAGGTTTGTCAAAGATCAGATGGTTGTAGATATGTGGTGTTGCCTCCAAGGCCTCTGTTCTGTTCCATTGGTCTATATCTCTGTTTTGGTACCAGTATCACGCTGTTTTGATTGCTGTAGCTTGTAATATAGTTTGAAGTCCGGTAGTGTGATGCCTCCTGCTTTGTTCTTTTTCTTATGTATAGTAGGAATTTCTGGTAGTTTGGTTTCAAATTTTTATTTTTGATTCCTCTGTGTGTGTGTGTGTGTGTGTGTCTGTGTGTGTGTGCACTAAGTAAGCATAGAACATACAAATTGTCAGATAATTTTAAGTATGTAATACTTTTTTAAAAAATGAATTTTTGTCTGATAGCATAAACCACTGGGATGATTCTAGACTTACTTGGGCAGTAGGTAATTATTCAAGAACATGAGGATGTAGTTTAAGGACTGGGTAAATACAACACAGCATATGCCATCAAATTTGTATTCATAGATTATCTAAATCCTGAGATGGCTGTTAAAAAAAAAAAGACTATCAATAACAAATGACATGAAAGGAGGCCAAAAAATTGGATGTTAAAACATAATAATCAGGGCTAGGAATAAAAAGTATCAGGATGACAACAGCTCTATATTCTTTAACTGACAGTTATTTAAATGGAGGAATCTGTCTACCTAGAAACTCACAGTCTTATTTCATAGAGAATGGACACAAACATTGAAGAAAGAGAGAAAAATCAAATTTTGAATCTCTTTGCCACTTACAAAATATTTTGACTTTGGGCATTTTTCTAACTCTCATAATCTTAGTGTTCTCATCTGTAAAATGAATTTATCTTATGAGTTGTCTTAAGGCTAAGTGGCTTTGACTATGTAACAATCTACTTGGAATTCACAATAAGAAGAGCTCAATATATTCCAGTTCTCTTTATTGCTCCCCATTTTACTATTGTGATTTAAAATTATCAGAATATTTGTGTTTTATTTTTATATTACCTCTGTGTATGGTTTCTTAATTTCTTTCTGATGAAGAAACTAGACTCCAGAGGTATTTATATGCTGTTATTTATGGGAAATTACAAAAATAAGAGCTAATATTTATTAAGCACACATGTGTCAGGCACTAGAGTAAATCCTTTATGTACCACAATCCTATGTGTTATGTTTCTAATTTAACGAGCACCCAAACTGAGACTTGGAAGAAAATGTAAGTGAATTCCCAATATTATATTACCAATATCTAGTACAGCTAACAGAATCTCAGAATTATACGATTCCCCCATTCCCCAAGTTAAAAGCGTTTTTGCTATTATTACTAATGACAGTAACTCTATATCTATACAGAACTTTTACCAAGTGTTTTTACGTAAGATACATTTTATTCCTACAATATTGTGAGGTGCGCATGACATATTATTATATGGCTTGGGTTATTATAACATTTTATTTTTAACAAATAAGGAAATAGTGATCCAAACAAGTAAACCATTGTCCAAGATCACTGACTAGCTGAGACAAAGCTTGTATAAGTTAGAGCTGGTTTCATATCACTGCTGAGAGCCAATTATGTACATTGCTTCTTGACTCTACATTTAGTGATGGCATTTGGGAAGCTTTAAATCAGCTGTAGTAGGAATATTTACATCAGGGAAATTTTCAAATACTGCAGATGAGTGTTTCCTCTCTCCCAGTAGCTGGCTTATCAGCACACTCACCATGGACATTGACAAAGCCACCTGAGAAAGGCAATATGAATAAACCAACATAAGGCAGAGAGAATGATTTCTTTCCAGTGCATTGTGGTTTTTTCCCATTCTTCTTTTTAATTGTGGAAAGAATACTTAACATAAGATGAGATCTTGGGAGGCTGCGGCAGGTGGATTGCCTGAGGTCAGGAGTTCGAGACCAGTCTGGTCAACATGGTGAAACCCTGTCTCTACTAAAAATACACACAGACACACACACACACAAAAATCAGCCAGGCGTGGTGGCATGAGCCTGTAATCTAAGCTACTTCAGAGGCTGAGACAGGGGAATTGCTTGAACCAGGGAGGTGAAGGTTGCAGTGAGCCGAGATCGCACCACTGCACTCTAGCCTGGGCAACAGAGCGAGACACCACTCAAAAAAAAAAAAAAAATGAGATCTACTCTCCTGACAAAGTTTTAAGGACATGCTATATTTTTGTTGACTACTATAGATACAATATTACATAGCAGATTTCTAGAGCACATTTATTTTGCTTAACTGAAACTTGTGGTATTAGTTTGTTGAAGTTAGCCCTATGTGTAATTGTGTGTGTGTGTGTGTGTGTGTTCATGGTTTAATGTCTGTGTACCCATCTACACACACTCCTCACCAGACTGTAAAGTCCAAGAAAATATGAATTATTTTTAACTCAGCAACAGGTGTCAACTTCCTATTTTGCTCCCTAACTCATAGTAGGTATTTAGCAACTGATATAATTATTTATAGATTTACACTACAATAGTTTTGAAATTCTATACTCACTGACTCCATACTATAATTTCCTTTTTTAACTTTTGGCTCAAATGAAATGAGAATCATGGCTTCTAAAAGAGGTTCTGCGACAATATAAAAGCATCAACTCACAAATATAGAAGTTTGGCTGCCTACTTTTGCATGTCTCTCTAGCTAAGAATTGTCTTCTTATTTTTAAGTGGTTTAAAGAAATCATAAGAATGATCTATGTTGTGATGCATGAAAGTTATGTGAAACTCAAATTTCAGTGCCCATAAATAAAGTTTCATTCCAACAGTCACATTTATTTATTGTCTATGGCTGCTTTTACACTATGATGGTATAGTGAAGTTGTTGTGTCAGAGATTGAATAGTCTATAAAACATAAAATAAGTACTATCTATTCACAGAAAAAGCTTGCTAACTCCTCCTGTAGAACATCATACTCTTATTGAACTGCTTCCAATGTTGATGAATTTACTTCTGAATGAAGTGTTCCTTCTATGGTGAAACAGCTAAATTATAATAAACCGCTTCCCTTATATTGAGAAAAATCTTACCACCTGCACATTTTTATTAACAAGGCCATAGATTATAGTGGACTGAGAGCTTGATCTCTTTAACCAAATTGATTTAGGTGGAATTCTAGCACTGCTTTGCTCCAACTTTGTGTTGGAGCAGAACAAGTTACTTTACCTTTCTGTGCCTCTTAAACCTACACCTTAGAATTGTAAATGTTAAACCAATGTTAATATTTACATATTAGTTTTTATTGTTACATAACAGTTTCTACAGGTAGGTGTGCATAATTTTTTTTTTCCATAGAGAGAGACACATAACTGCTACTGAACCGAATGTGGGCCTGCCTGCCCAGTGCAGCAAAGCCATACACTGACATTGGGTTTTGCACTGAGAGAAAAGGAGGCATTTATTGCAAGGCATCAAGCAAGGAGAATTGGGTAGCGATTGCTTAAGACTCTAACCCCTCACACTGGCTTAAATATAAAGATGTTTAAAGGAGGGGAGGCGGAAGTAATGAGCAAAGTTCTAAATCAATGCATGGAGGCTGTTTTGGTTTTGAACTAAAGATATGGGACATCTGGGAGCAGGACCTCACAGGTAATAGGAAGATACAAAGGTTCTCTAATTTATAATTGGCTGAAAAAGGAAAGCTTTGTCTAAAAACTTGGAATAGGTAGAAAGGATGTTAAGTTCTGGCTTATGAGTATGACTTCCTCCCACTCCCTCAAGAAGAAATTTAGAACATTGGGTCAGCAGATGTCATTTTCCATTTGGAGGGGGTCCAGGTCTCTGAAAAACAACTCAGTTACATTTGTTACTATGTTTTCTTTGGTTTCTACAAGGAAACAAACATTTCTTGTCTCTAACTCCCTTAGAAATTGTTTTAAGTGATTATTACCTTCTTGCTTATCAGGTTTCTCATTTACTTTTCAAAGCAACATAGATGCCTAAACTCTTCCTTGAAGGAAATCAAGATTTTCCTTTATTTCCATGCTTGGCTGGGCCCTGCCAACTTCTAAGTGGGGTCCCTGCATGTAGTTTTTTCATACTTATGAAGGTGTCTTGGATTCTCGAAAACTAGAATTCTCGCCTATTAAAAGTACACCTGTAATGGAGCAAAAGCTTCCATACCCCTTTTACCCAACTTGTACCCAGTGGAGGTTAAAGTTTGACTTCAAAAAATCCTCTGAGGATCCCTTCTCCTGAGATGTCTGTCGAGCATATTTTCATGCTTAGAGAATCATTCACTTTCTTTCTGAAACTGAATTTTGCAATTCATTGTCTCATTTCCAAAATGTAAAACCCAGTTCATTCTTCTGCCTTGCCTATTCCTCTTCAGAAATTATAATCATTATATTGAGAGATGGTATCACTTTCAAGGTAAAATTCTTCCTGTCAGGGACCACAGTCATTTCCAAGGCGACCCAAGTAATGTGCAGGGACAGAGCTCTTCTATTTTCCTCTTTCTCACTGGTGACGGGGGTGGGGCGGGTATGGTGAGGGGTAAGTTTTCTGGAAAGGGACTATCATCATACTTAAGGAAAATGAGATGTGAAATAATGTCACCTTGCTTCTTATAGCTACTTCTGTTGGCTATCTCAAAAACCGTTTGAAAATTAAGAGGACTTTTGCCAAATGAAAAGTACTTTTAAGACCTGTATTGAATTTAAAATTATTGCTACACTCTAGCATTCCATATCACACTAAGACTTAGACCCACATAGTTCTTCACATAAAAAGATGGCCCAAAGCAAGGCAGGATAATTTGTAGTTTGAGTGGTGGATGAGCCAACACTATTTGATGAAAAGCAAAGAGGGAGATACAAACAAGTAAATTTTAAAAATATCTTCCAACAGCCTAAATCAGTGTCTGTAATCCTACTGATGCAGGATTTTTTGCCCCTGAGTTCAGCTAAATCTGGGTTCTTGTCTCTTGATCAGGCAAAATTAGGCATAGGAACACACTAAAGGAAGGTGGAATTTATTAAGCAAAAGGAAAGCTCTCAGCAAAGAGAGGGATCCTGCAAACAGGTTTCCACCTCACAATTAAATACCAGGGCTGCCACACATGAGCTGAAGAGGCTAGGATCTGCTTCAGCACAAGGTGTGAATTCCTGGTGGCTGCACCTGGGTCCCCCAGTTCACTCTTAGTCTGAGCCACTCCACAATGATTTATTTCCCTTGCTGCCCATACGTTAAGGGACAGAATTTTTCAGGATGGGCATGTTTAGGCAAGCCCCCTATGGACAATGACCTGGACAGGTGAGAGATTCTCTGGGGACCCTTTCCTATTTGCCTAGGCATTTGGCTGTTGCCTGCCTCTCACTACCTTTGGGCTTTATTCCTTGACTTGTTGCACTCCAATTTTCAAATGCAAGTATCTATATTGAAAGATAAGACACATTTACCAATTATTAATCAAAAAGCAGAAGTCAATCACTATTCTTTGGCTTGTTATAGACTTCTCAGAACTTTGTATCTAATTCTACCCTCAGCTTTTAAACGAAGCAGACTCCCCCATTGCCTGGAATACAGTCAATCCAAATGAACCAAAGGCATTCTGGTCCTGATCAAGCAATCACTGCTTATTGATCCCCATTACACTTATCTCCCCCATCCCCTAACTTACTTTGATTTTACATGAGCTAATTGCCTTTTTTTTTCTAGTTTATGACCATTATGGGAAAATCATTTATACATACGTAAAAAAGATAAGCAACCACTTAATACTCTAAGCTTACTCAGTAATAGGAAAACATGAAAATAAAAGAAACAAAGTTCATTGAGGCCTAGGTTAGTATTAGCATTCCATAAAGTTGGAAGCACTTTGAGTTTAATAAAATGACATCTAATTCGTTCTTTGTTTTGTGGATGATTTATATAGCACTGATTGTATTTCATCACCTGTGTGACTTTTCCTATCTTTCTGTATCCTTTTCTCAGCTGTCCAGATTGCCAGTTTAGTAGTTTTGTGAATAGTAATGTGTTCCTCTTATAGTTGTGTACATCTATTCATCTCTCATAGTGCTTGATGCAGAGTAGGTACACAAAAACAAGTTTATTTTTAATCGAAACATGCATACTTGGACTGGGCAAATAGAAGAGAGATTTTCTCATGTTCTAAGTTTCCACTGCTGACAACTGGTAACAGTTTAAGTGCACATGAAGAAGAAGATAGCATTTTATTTTCAGGCTTCTCACAGTAGGTACATACATGGGAAGCTTTCCCTCTGATTGATGGTAATACTTCATCATTATTCATTCACTGTCAGATTTGATGTTCATCCTGTGCTGAAATATTCTACTCAGTTTCTCTTGATTAAACAGTTGTCTGAGTTGTCTTCTGTTATTTTTCTAGCAGGGATACTTGTTTGAAACAATGAATCCAGAAACTGATTCTCTTCCTCCTCATGTAACTCCACCACTTGGCAATTTTTGTAGCCATTTGTATTCTTTTCAGGTCAACTGCATTTTCCCCTGCTGCCCAGGATTTAGTAGAGAGGAATGCTGTACAGCAGGTCTTGAACTTCAGTGATAGGTGTTGACTCATCCTCTCCAGCCTGGAGAAATTGGTTGTTCATAAACTTTCAGAGACGATGATAAAGTTGTTTCCTTGATAGTTTTCATTTATATATTCCTAAACTGTTGTTCTCTAGTGGAACAGAGACATTTTTACAATGTGGTTGATACGATATTAGGAATATATAGGAAAACTTCAAATTGTGTTTACAGAACAGTGGTTATAAGTAAGGGTTTGTATGTCAGAACAACCTGAGTTTGAATCGCGGTCTATCACATGCTAAATAGTTTTGTGACTTCAAAACATGTGGCTTATGCATTCTAAGGTAACCTTGCAAGTAAAATGAGGCTAAGTTCTTCAAAAGTGTTTTTTAGTATTCACTGGAATTTTTGATGATGTTATTAATATTAATATTTTAGTTTCATTTTCTATAAAATGAGGATAACGTTATCTGTCTTAAATATTTGTGATGGTGTTTTATTAATCTTGTTTATAATTATTGGCTGGGCACAATTTCTCATACTTGTAATCCTAGTAGTTTAGGAGGCCAAGGGGGGGAATTGCTTGAATCCAGGAGTTCGAAATCAGGTTGGGCAACATAGTGAAACCCAATATCTACAAAAATAACAAAAAATTAGTCAAGTGTGGTGGCATGTGCCTGTAGTCACAGCTACTTGGGAGCCTGAGGTGGGAGGATCACTTGAGCCTGGGAGGAGGAGGCTGCAGTGAGCCGAGATAGCACCACTGCACTCCGGCCTGGTGATAAAGCAAGACTCTGTCCCCGCTCTTAAAAAAAATTATATATATATATATATATATATATATAGACTTGTACATATATAATGTATACAATTTGATGAAATTGGATATATGGATATATCTATGATGTTATCACCACAATCAAGATAACAAACAAATCCATCTCCTCTAAAAGTATTCTTGTGTTTCTTTTTTAAAAATTTTTTGCTGTAACAATGTTTAACATGAGATCTTCCCTCACCACATTTTTAAATGCACAACACTATATTGTTAACTATAAGCACTATATTGTATAGCAGATATCTAGAACTTACCTTGTATAACTGTAATTTTCTTTATATTAACTGAATAACATATCCTCATTTTCTCCTCCCACATCTTCTGGCAACCACCATTCAATTTTCTGCTTCTGTAATTTTCACTATTTTAGATACCTCTTACAAGTGGAATCATGTAGCATTTGTCCTGTCCCTGGCTTATTTCACTTGGCATAATGTCTTCTAGGTTAATCCAAGTTGTCACAAATAATAATATTTCCTTCTATTTTAGATTGTGATGTCTGGACGTGATAAATATTCAATAAACAGGTTCAATTTCATATTAAAATCTAGTTTGTTTCTAGTTTTCTTTTTTCCAATTCTAATTATTTCAGTTCTCATAAAGGACTCATCCATAAAAAGAGGTGGTGTAGGAATACCACATATATACTTCAGCATTTTCCATAAAAAATTACCTAAGGTCATTTACCATTTGTTCTTGCAGCATTATTCAAATTAGCCAAGATAGAGAAATAAACTGTTAATGGATGAATATATAAAGGAACTATGATGTATACATATGAAATTCAGTCCTTAAAATGAGTGAGACTTATTAAGAAATTTACCATTAAACACTTTATAAAAATTATCATAAACATTCCTTAGTCCACTTCCCTCCATTTCTGTCCTCATAATATTGTAACTAAAGAGCTAAGCACAGTACCTTGCTCACAGGTAGAATTCAATAATACCATGGAGATAATCCTCTGTCTAACTATTCCATTAAGGAAAAAAGTAAAACATATTTTTATTGTAGACCACAGCAACTATCTTTGTATTACCCTGGGCATGAAAATCAGACTGGAAATAAATTTTCTAAACAATAACTTCCAAGAATTTCTTTCAGTACCATTTCCCAGATTGATTGAATCACTTGGGAACATAAAACCACTTTTTCCTAGTGGAAAAATATTTATTGCATACAGTAGTATGCAAACAACCCTGTTAGTTGCTACAAGAAAAAAAAAGATATTATCCTACCTAAAAATATATTGTAGTACATTGGGTTAGGTAGATTTGCCTGTAGACATATTAAGTGGCATGATAAAACTGACAAATTATGCTCTTGGGAGAATAAACCACTAATAGTATAGTTGGAAATTTAGGAAGTCCTCATAAAATATTAGCATTTTAGCTAGTCATGCAACATTTAATAGGATTTCATCAGTGAAGGACAGGATATGAGAAAACTAGCATCAGTATGATCACACAGTTTGAAAATTGGTCTGAATAATTAGAAAATTAGAATGTCATTGTGAGTTAAGTTTGATGAGAACTGAGTCTAGAGATAGACTGAAGTCAGTCAAGCAGCATCATGATCATGCTGAGCTATACATGTGTTACTAAAGCTATTGATTTAGACCTTAAAATATTTTACCAGAAAAGTAGAACACTGATAAAAGCTGAGTGATCTATCTTGGCTTCAAAAATTCTTTTGAAAAGTTAGAAGGCACTCCAATTAAGTGACAGATAATAAATTATGGAATAGAGTCTTTATTAATTTTTGTCAGTTTTTAAATTAATGATATAAAAGAACATTTCTACTGAAGAAAGGAGAAAGGGCTTCATTTATAAAGAGTATCCTCTTGTGTTCTCATCTAAAAATAATGAGACTCTAGAGAGTAAGACATCTTTGGTTTGGGGTTCCAGGGATATACTGGAAGTAAAGAGCTTTTATAATCTTTTGTATGTTACTTCTTATGGCATCATTAAAACAATGGAAAATTTTTCTCATAGTTCTGGAGGCTAGAAGTCTGAAATCAAGATGCTGGCAGGGCCATGCTCCTCCCTCTGAAGTGTCTTTGAGTAAACACTTCCTTGCTTCTTTCCAGTGATTACCTAGAATTCTTGGCCTTCCTTGGCTCCTGGAAACAAAACTTCACTCTCCCACCTGTTCACATAGCAACCATCTCTGGATGTCTGTATATGTCTCTACTCCTCTACCTACAAGGACACCAGTTATAATGGATTATGGCTCACCTTCATCTTAACTTGATTAGATCTGCAAATACCCTACTCCAAAAAAGTTCACATAAACTGATAAAGAATATACATGGACATATTTTTCTTGGGAAGACCGCAATTTAACCCATAAAACTCGGTTAGTAAACAACACACGTCTAAGTAATCCAGAATGGTAACAGGAAGTCTCAAAGTAAATGCAAACTTTTTTAATTTATCATATTAAAAATTATGAGACAAAGCTACAGCCATTCTGATAAAGAAATTTATGGCACTAAATGCTTATATCAGAAAGGAGAAAAAGTCTTGAAACAATTATTAGGCTCCAACCTCAAAAACCTAAGGGGGAAAAAAAAAATCCAAAGTAAGCAAAAGGAAGGAAATTATAAAAATAAGGGCAGAAACCAATCTATTTGAAAACAGAAAAGTAATAAAGAAAATTATTCAAACAAAAATCGGGTTATTTTGTAAAGTTATTTATAATTGACAGAACTTTTACTAGACTTTATAATTTAAAAAGATAGAAGGTGCAAATTAATGAAATAAGGGTTGTCACACAGACCCTGCAGATTTTAAAAGGATAATAAGGAATACTACAAACAGCTTTAATCATGTAAATTTAATAACTTTATGAAATGAATCAATTTCTCAAAAAGCAAAAACAAAGTCATCCAACATGATATTCAGCCTTAAAACTATAAAAAATTGAATTTAGAATGTAAAATCTACCAAAAATGAAATCTTCAAGCTGAGATGGTGTCATTTGAGAATTCTACCTGACATTTAATGACAAATTAACGTTGATTTTACACAATCTCTTCTAGAAAATAAATACATAAAAAATTTTGAATTTATTTTTTGAAGCTAATAGTAACATTTTACCAAAACCAAAGACAAAACTAAGAAAGAAAACGGTAAGTGAATATTTTTCATGAATATAGAGACAAAAATCCTTAAGAAACTATTAAGAAATAGAATTCACTAATATAATAATGATATGCCATTATCAGCTGAAGTATATTTCAGGAAGGTAATACTGGTTCAATATTTGAAAATTAATCAGTGTGATTTCATAAAGTTTCATGATATCACATCAATATATGCAAAAAAAGCATATTGAACACTCAAGCATAATAAATATTTTGGAAAAACTGGAATTAAGGAGAATTTTTTTCAACTTGAAAGAGTCTCCAACACTGACATTTAAAATTATATTCAATGATGAAAGACAGAATTTTTTTCTCATATGATTAAAAATAAGGCTAGTATATCTGCCTTTGCCTTTCTTATTAAATATAGTGTTGGAATTTCTAGCCAGTACACTAAGACAAAGAAAGAAAATAAATGGCATACAGTTTGGAAAGAGAAAAAAAAAATGTTTGTATTTTCAGATGACATAACTGTCTACATAGATAATCCCCTCAAATCCGTAAAAAGTAAAACAAAACACAACAGTAACTTCCCTCCCAGTACTGATGAGTTTAGCACAGTTGCGGGATACAAATTAAACATACAAAAATCAATTTCTTTTGTAAATACCAGCAATAAACACATGCCCACTAAATATTTAAAATATAGTACCACTTAGAGTTTCTTAATAAAAATGAAATATTTAGGTATAAATCTAACAAAATATGCAAAAGACATAGAATTTTAAAATTACAGGCTGGGTGTGGTGGCTCATGCCTGTTGTCTCAGCACTTTGGGAGGCCAAGGCAGGCAGAACACAAGATCAGGAATTCAAGACCAGACTGGCCAGCATGGTGAAACCCCATCTCTACTAAAAAATATAAAACTTAGCTGGACATGGTGGCTCGTGCCTGTAATCCCGGCTACTTGGGAGGCTGAGGTAGGAGGATTGCTTCAACCAGGACCCAGGAGGCAGAGGTTGCAGTGAGCAGAGATTATGCCACTGCACTCCAGCCTGGGCTACAGAGTGAGACTCCATCTCAAAAAAAAAAAAAAAAAAAATTACAAAATGCCACAAAAAGAGATACAAGATGTAAATAAGATAAAGAGGTATATTATATGCATGGATTAGGAAAGTTAGCATAAAAAAGATGTCACTTTTCAGATTGATATACATGATTAACACAACTTCTATCAAAGTCTCTCCAACATATTTTATAAATATGGAAAAGATTACTCTAAAATCTTTATGGAAAGACAAAAACTAAAATAGCTGAGACAATTATGAAACTATAAAATAGAAAGGAAGCAACAGCTATCTGATTTCAAGATGCGTTATATAGCTACAAAAATAAATGTGATATTTGTACACAGATAGGGAACAATGAAAAAATATACAGAACATTGTAACAAACCTGTGCAAATATGCTCAGTTGATATTTAACAAAGGTGCAAAAGCAATTCAGTGGAGGAAAGACAACCTTGTAAACAAACAGTGCTAGAGCAATTGGACATTCATAGGTAAGAAATCTGGCCCAAAAAGCACAGAACCAAAAGAATTTATTGGTAAAATTTACCAAACATTTACAAAAGATTTTTTATAATTTTTTTCACAACCTTTTCCAGAAAATAGAAGAGAGAAAAATTCTCATCTCATTTAATGGGTCCAGTATTATCCTAACACAGAAGCCAGGAAAAAATCATAAGAAAAGAAATTCATAAATGTCTTACTAGTATAGACACATAAATCATCAACAAAAGGCTAGAAAACTGAATTCAGCAATATATAAAGATTTTTCCCCATAATGTGGGTTTTATCCTCAGACTGCAAATTTAGTTTGACAACCAAAAATCAATTAATGTAATACACTATACTTAAAAAGTAAAATATAAAAATCACTTGAATATCTGAATAGACAAAAATCATTAAATAAAATTTAGCTGTTCTTCCTGATGAACACACTCAACAAACTAGGAATAAAAGGGAGCTTCCTCAGCCTGATAAAGAATATTAAAAGATACACGGCTAAATGTATGCCTAATATTGGGGTAAGATCAGCAATAAGACAGGGATGTTGGCTTTCATAATTTTTTTTTATTGCATTTTAGGTTTTGGGGTACATGTGAAGAACATACAATATTGTTGCATAGGTACACACGTGGCAGTGTAATTTGTTGCCTTCCTCCCCTTCACCTATATCTGGCATTTCTCCCCATGCTA
>CAUYQU010013785.1:0-33325 GCA_963574635.1 Cheracebus regulus | reverse complement strand
TTTTTTAATGATCGCCATTCTAACTGGTGTAAGATGGTATCTCAATGTAGTTTTGATTTGCATTTCTCTAATGACCAGTGATGATGAGCATTTTTTCATATGTTTATTGGCCTCACGTATGTCTTCTCTTGTAAAGTGTCTCACGAGCTGCTTACTTGATGTGGCATTCTTCCCTTTTCCCTAAAGATGGGGCTTCCTGAGAGCAGAAGTTCAGTGACTGTTATTTCTTTTTTGGATCTAGGCACTCAGCGGAGCTACCGGGCTCCAGGATGGTACTGGAAAGTGTCTGTAGAGTTCTGTGATGTGATCCATCTTCAGGTCTTTCAGCCATGGATAACAGCAACTGCTTCAGTTAAGGTAGCAGGAGAATGAAGTGGACTCTGTGATAGTCCTTGGTTGTATTTTTGTTAATTGTAAGGGTTTTGTGTGGCTTGGCCTCCAGCTAGGAGGTGGTGCTTTCAAGAGTATATTTTTATGATAAACCCACAGCAAATATCATACTGAATAAGCAACAGTTGGAAGCATTCCCTTTGAAAACTGTACAAGACAAGGATGCTTTCTCTCACCACTTCTATTCAACATAGTATTGGAAGTTCTGGCCAGGGCAATTGGGCAAGTGAAAAAAAAATAAAAGATATTCAATTAAGAAAAGAGAAAGTCAAATTGACTCTGTTTCCAGATGACATGATTGTATATTTAGAAAACCCTGTCATCTCAGCCCAAAATCTTTTTAAGCTGATATGCAACTTTAGTAAAGTCTCAGAATACAAAATCAATGTGCAAAAATCACAAGCATTCCTATACACCAATAATAAACAAACACCCAAATAATGAGTGAACTCCCTTACAAGGGATGTGAAGGACCTCTTCAAGGGCAAGTACAAACTTCTGCTAAAGGAAATAAGAGAGGACACAAACAAATGGAAAAACATTATGTGCTAATGGATAGGGAAAATCAATATCATGAAAATGGCCATGCTGCCCTAAGTAATTTATAGATTCAATGCTATCCTCATCAAGCTACCATTGACTTTCCTCACAGAATTGGAAAAAAAAATGTTAAAATTCATATGGAATCAAAAAGGAGTCTGCATAGCCAAGACAATCATAAACAAAAAGAATAAAGCTGGAGGCATTACACTACCTCACTTCAAACTATACTACAAGGCTACAGTAATAAAAACAGCGTGATACTGGTACCAAAACAGATATATAGACCAATGGAATGGAATAGATGTCTCAGAAATAATACCACATATCTATAAGCATGTGATCTTTAACAAACCTGACAAAAGTAAGCATGGATCCCTCTCACATTATATACAAAAATTAAGTCAAGATGGATTAAAGACTTAAATGTAAGACCTAAAACCATAAAACCCTAGAAGAAAACGTAAGCAGTAACATTCAGGACATAGCCATGGGCAAAACTAAAACAACAAAATGGAAAGGTTAGCAGGGGGGTGAGGGGAGAGGGGAGAGATAGCATTAAGAAAAATACCTAATGTAGATGACAGGGTAATGTATGCAGCAAACCACCATGACATCTGTATATCTATGTAACAAACCTGCACATTCTGCACATGTACCCCAGAACTTAAAGTACAATTTTAAAAAATCTGCAAAAGAAAAGAAGAACAACAAAAAAAAACTGAAAAAAATTTTTTTGCTTAACTTCAACATGACAGGTGGTCATTGTTTGAATTTGCGTGATAAGATTGAGCTTTTAAAAAAGTATTTGACGATTGTGTTCTTTGTATATTTTTCTACAGAGTTCATATAGCTTGTATTTTTGTTTAAAATACTTGCTATTCTTCTCAATGGGGCTTTTCTCTAGAATAAGCTTATACTCCTGTCTCACAGATATCAGATTTGGCTGTGTGACTACCATGGCCAATGAAATGCATGTGGATGTGAAATATGGCACTTATAATTAAGGTTTAAAAAACCTTGCATAATTCACCAACTTTTCTCTGCCAAAGATTAGTAATGTCCTAGATAGAGGCTGCTCTTTCAGCTAGAGTTTTAAAGGGAAGATGACAGACAGCAGGGCCACAGCTGATTTGATAGAGACATGTAGCCTGAGAAGTAAATAAACATTCGTGGTTGTAAATTGCAAATATTTTTCAGGCTTTTTAAAAATTCTAGGATAATTTAGTGTAAGTTAACTGGTAGAGGAGTGATCAGCAACTATTTAATTAATTAGCAATAGCTATTTTATACTAGACATATTTACCATTCTTTTTTGTGTATGTTACAATTTTCAGTGTTTTGTATGTATTTTAATCTGGTTTGTTATATTTTATAGTTCTTGTTACTCATTATGTACTTTTAAAAAGTTTTACAATGTTGATATAGTCAAATCTCTCTATCATTTTTATTACAGTTTGTGGTTTTTATGCCATATTTAGGGGAAAAAAACATTTCCCCAAACCATAATTTTTAAAATCCTTATAAACATTTACTTTTAATACCTCTGGATTTTTATTTTATACATTTAAAATATTCTTGGTGGAAGGTGATTGGATCATGATGGCAGTTTCCCCCATGCTGTTCTCATAATAGTGAGGGAGTTCTCATGAGATCTGATGGTTTTGAAGTGTGGCAATTCCCCTTTACTCCCCCTCTCTCTCTTTACTGCCACTATGTGAAAAAGGAGCTTGCTTCTGGTTTGTCTTCTGCCATAATTGTAAGTTTCCTGAGGCCTCCACAGCCATGCAGAACTGTGAGTCAATTAAAACTATTTGTTTTATAAATTACCCAGTCTCAAGTAGTATCTGCATAGCAGTGTAAAAATGGACTAATACATTCTGTCTCAGTGTTCTGTCAGACTATTTCTGTACTTATATTAATTACCGTGAATTTATGTTTAAATATTTGTTAGGGCTGTCCCTCATTATTTATTTCATTTAGAATTAAACTATTATTTTTAAATGTTGCATTTATGCAGATGATATTTAGAAATAATTACATAAAAATAGAATCTTAATTGTGTCATTCCACTGCTTAAAATACTCAGGCCGTTCCTCTTTATTATACCTATTGTAACTTCTCATGACAACCCCAGTGAGAAATTGGAGTACATAGGGAAGTGAGCTTTGAATTTCCAGTGGTGCTAATGGAAACTCTAATGTCATAATTGGAACCCATCTCTTACTTCCTGAGTACCCCAAAATGTATAGTGTATTCTAAAAGGTGAATAAGCCTCAAGGCTTCCTGATTTCATCTAGTTGTGGGGAAAGGAGCAAGTGAAGCAGATAAATGCTCCAGTCCTAGTCCCATAGAACAAGTTGAATCTCCCATACATTATGACCCTGTAAACATAAAATTAAGCACAAAAAACTAAGTGGTACTCTAGGCTAGTGGTTTTGATATTGCTTTATTCTTCAAACAAAATTACATGTAGATATTCAATAGATTTAAAAAATGAGACACTATTCACATGAGTTTTCTGTGACACTTTCACTGAAACCCTAGCACTCCATGAAATACAATTTGACAAGTCAATATTCTGCAACCTCCCCCAGAGATCTTGATTTTAATCTACATGTTTAGCAAATCCCATCATCCCATCCCTTTACCATATGGTCTTTCATTTTATCTAGTGAGAATTCCCAGACCCTCAGAGATCTGCCTCCTTCCAACTTCTTAAATGTCTCAAGACTGGGCCAGCCATACCTATCTTATTAGTGGCAACTAAGGAGTAGTAAAACTGCTTTCCTTATGATCACTGATGAGTGATGTCAGCTAAAGCAGAATATCAGGTAGTCTACATATGAAACCTTCCTAAGCAGAAGGGTAGGGTGTCACCTCACGCAGGTGGCTTTATTTACACTGTGAGGGGAAAACTGCCTTTTACTCTTATATAATGTTTTTCTTTGTCCTATTTAATTTTTGTTGTTTTAAAGTCTAATTTTTTCTAAAATAAGAATGATAACACCTGCCTTTTTCTGTTTTCCACTTTCTTGAAAGATTTTTCTTCACCCCTTTACTTTGAGGCTTTGGGTGTCGTAACCTCCCAATTTTCTCTTCTACTCTTTCTTCTCTCACTCTCTTTTTCTCTCTCTTGTCATGGATATTTCTTCAATATTTTTCTTTTGGTGGCAGTATTGCTCCACTGATAAAGCCATCTCTTCCTCCCTCCCTTTGTTTTTGAAAAACACCTACAGTTGAAACAAGTATATTTCACTTGACAAGAGTGTCCATCATCT
The DNA here is from genome assembly GCA_963574635.1 of Cheracebus regulus. NCBI lineage: Eukaryota > Metazoa > Chordata > Mammalia > Primates > Pitheciidae > Cheracebus > Cheracebus regulus. Next base: position 29,114 of record CAUYQU010013785.1, on the reverse strand, counting down.
GCATCTGGGATTTACATCTAGGGACATTTCCTGGAACTTACCTCTAATAATTCTCTGCCCAGGCTTTCTTGATTACACAGGAAAAGAAGATCCGACAGATCCCATGATCTCCTTTCTATTTCTTTTCTTCATAATCATTTCTTTTTAATAACATTTCTTTGGCTGTAAAATGTACACCAATCATTATATCAAATTTAAAAAACAGAAAATGTTAAAGACAAAAATAAGCATCATCATTTATTCCATAAACAAGAGAGAGCACTCTTATTTTCTTTGTGAAACAAAAGTGAATTTTCTTTGTGCACCCAACACTGGGACTACAAGATGTTAAATTAGATTTAGCTTAAAGCTGCCTCCTTACATGTTTAGGTTTGGCCTAAAAGTTTTTCTATACATTGTCATTATGAACTATAACAAGTGGAGGTATAAACAGACAGCAGTCTACTCTTGTGCCAGTCAGCGAGTTTTGGCCAACCAAACGTAGCCAACTGTTTAAACTGTGTTCAAATAAGGAAAAAGCCAACCTATAATCAATCTAGCTGTTTCTGTACCTCACTTCCATTTTCTGTGTGCCACTTTTTTTCTCTATCCATATATCTTCTTCCAACTGTGGATGCACTGCAGTCTCTGAGCCTACTCTGGCTCAGAAGGCTGCCCAATTTGTGAATCATCCATTGCTCAATTAAACATTTTTACATTTAATTCAAATGAAGCTTTCTTTTATCAGAGATATGTAAAGGAAATATTATTAGAGCTAAAGAGAGAGATAGGCCCCAATACAATAATAATAGCTGGAGACTTCAACACCCCAATTTCAGCATTGGACACACCTTGTAGACAGAAAATCAATAAAGAAACATCAGACTTAGTCTCAAGTATAAACCAAATGGACATAATAAATGCTTATAGAACATTGTATCCAATGGCTGCAAAATACACATTTTTATTCAGCACATAAATTATTCTCAAGAATAGACTATATATTAGATCACAAAACAAATCTAAAAACATTCAAAAAAATGAAGTAATATCAAACATCTTCTCTTACTACAAGGAAATAAAACTAGATATTAATAACAAGAAGCATTTTGGAAACTATACAAATACATGGAAATTAAACAATATGCTCCTGAATGACATGTGGATCAATGATGAAATTAAGAAGGAAACTGAAAAATTTCTTGAAACATTTGATAATGGAAACACAACATACCAAACTTATGGGATACAGCAAAAGTAGTACTAAGATACAAGTTTATAGCTATAAGTGTCTACATCAAATAAGAGGAAAATTTTCAAATAAACAATGTAACAATGCATCTTTCTTTTTTTTATTATTATACTTTAAGTTCTGGGGTACACATGCAGAATGTGCAGGTTGATTACATAGGTATACACATGCCTTGGTGGTTTGCTGCATCCATCCTCCCGTCATCTACATTGAGTATTTCACCTAATGTTATCCCTCCCCAATACCCTCACTCCATGCTATTTCTTCCCTAGCCCTCCCACCCCCTGACAGGCTCCTATGTGTGATGTTCCCCTCCCTGTGTCCATATATTCTCATTGTTCAATACCCACTTGTGAATGAGAACATGTGGTGTTTGGTTTTCTGTTCCTGTGTCAGTTTGCTGCGAATGCATCTTAAAGAACTAGAAATGCAAGAACAAATCAAAACCAAAATTAGTAGAAGAAAAGGAGTAACAAAGATCAGAGCTGAAATAAATAAAATGGAAATAAACAATACAAAAGATCAATGAAATGAAAATTAATTTTTTGAAATGTAAAACAAAACTGACAAACCTTTAGGCAGACTAATAAAAAGGAAGATACAGACTAAATTAGAAAAGAAAAAGGAGACATTACAGCTGATACCACAGAAATTCAAAAAATTATTAGTAGCTGCTGAACAACTATATTCTAATATATTGGAAAATCTAGAAGAAATGGACAAATTCCTAGGCATATAAAACTTACCAAAGTTGAACCAGGAAGAAATTCAGAACCTTAACAGATCAATAACAAGTAACAAGATCAAAGCCATGACAAAATTCCCCCAGTAAAGAAAATTCCAGGACTTAAAGCTTCACTGCTGATTTCTACGAAACTCTTAAAGAAGAACTAATACTAACCCTACTCAACCACTTCTAAAAGAATAAAGAAGGAATACTTCCAAACTCATTCCATGAGTCATCAGTACCCAGATTCGAAAACCAGACAAAGACACATCAAAAAGAAACAGGAAAACAACAGGCCAAAATCTCTAATCAATATTGATGCAAAAATGCTCAACAAAATACTAGCAAACTGCATTCAATGATACTTAGAAAGGTGATCAATTATGATCAGGTTGGGTTTATCCACAGGATGCAATGGTGTTTCAACATATAAAAATCAAATAGTGTGATACAAATGAAGGATAAAAACCATAAGATCATTTCAACTAATGCTGAATAAGCATTTGATAAAATTCAACATTTATTCATGAGAAAAACCCTCAAAAAACTGGAGATAAACGAAACACATATCATCATAATGAAAGCCTCTTTACAACAGACCAAAAACTAGTATCATACTGAATAAGGAAAAACTGAAAGCGTTTCCTCAAAAATCTGTAACATGACAAGGATGCTCACTGTCACCACTATTATTCAACATCGTACTGGAAGTCCTAGCTAGAGCAATTAGGCAAGAGAAAGATATAAAGGTCATCCAAATTGGAAAAAAAAAATGAAGTCAAATTATCTTTGCTTGCAGATGATATAGCTCATATTTGGGAAAACCTGAAGCCTACAAAAAAAAACTATTAGAACTGATAAACAAATTCAGTAAAGTTGCAGAATGTAAAATCACCATACAAAAGTCAGTAGTTCTATATGTGAACAATGAACAATCTAAATAAGAAATTTTAAAAGTAATTCCAATTACAATAGCTATACATAACATTAAACTAGCAATTTGCCAAAGAAGTGAAAGATTTCTTTAATAAAAACTATAAAACTCAATTACAGAAGTTGAAGAAAATACCAAATATGGAAAAATATTTTATGTTTAAGAATTGAAGTAATCAATATTGTTAAAATTTCTGTTCTACTCAGAGCAACCTGTATATTCAGTGCAATCCCTATCAAAATACCAATGACATTCTTCACAGAAACAGAAAAAAATAATCCTAAAATTTATATGGAACCACAAAAGACCCAGAATAGCCAAAGTTCTCCTAATCAGAAGGAACAAAACTGAATGAATCACACTAACTGACTTCAAATTATACTACAAAGCTATAGTAACCAAAATAGTATAGTATTAGCATAAAAACAGACACATAGACCAATGGAAGAGAATAGAGAAACCAGAAACAAATCCAGTCACTTACAGTGAACTCATTTTAAACAAAGGTGCCAAGAACAGAGTCTCTTCAATAAATGATGCTGGGGAAACTTCAAACTATGAAAATAGTACAAGAAAATATTAGGGAAAACCTTAAGGATATTAGTCTGAACAGAGATTTCTTGAGCTATGCTCCACAAACAGAAGCAACCAAAGCAGAGATGGACAAATGGAATCACATCAAGTTCATCAGTTTCTGCACAGGAAAGAATAGAAGCAACAAAGTAAAAAACAACCAACTCAATGGAAAAAAAGGAACTATTTGCAAACTACCCATCTGGCAGGGGAACAATAACCAGAATATATAAAAAGCTCAAACAACTCTATGGAAAAGAGTTTAATAATCTGATTTTTAAAAAGGGCAAGAGATTTGAGTATGTCTCAAAAGAAGACATATACATGGAAACAAGCATATGAAAAGGTGCTCAACATCATCGACTTTCAGAGAAAAACAAATTAAAACTACAGTGATATATCATCTTACTCCAGTTAAAATGGCTTATATCCAACAGATAGGCAAAAACAAGTGCTGGATAAGATGTAAAGAAAAGAAAACCCTGTACACTGTCAGTGGAAATGTATATTAGCACAACCACTATGTAGAACAGTTTACAGGTTCCTCAAGAAGTTACAAATTGAAATACCATATAATCCAGCAATTCTGGGGCTAAGTAACATCCAAAAGAAAGAAAATTAGTGTATAAAAAAGATATCTATATTTCTATGTTTGTTGCAGAACTATGTACAATAGCTAAGATTTGGAAGCAACGTAAGTGTCCATCAACATGCAGGTGGGCAAAGAAAATATGGTACATATACACAATGGAGTACTATTTAGCTATACAAAATGATATCCAGTCATTTGCAACAATATGGATGAAACTGGAGATCATTATGTTAAGTGAAATATGCCAGAGAAAGAGAAACATCACATGTTACCACTTATGTATAGAATCTCAATTTAAAAAAATGAATCAATGGGCATAGAGAGTAAAAGAATGGTTACCAGAGGCTGGCAAGGGTAGTGGAGAGGCTGGAAGAGAGTAGGGATGGTAAATGGGTACAAAAAATTTGTTAGAATAAATGTGTAAGTCCTACTGTTTGATAGCATAACTGGATGACTAAGGTAAATAATAACTTAATTGTACATTTTAAAATAACTTAAAGATTATAATTGGATTGTTTGTAATTCAAAGTATAAGTGCTTGAGATGATGTATACCCCATTCTCCATGATGTTCTTATTTCACATTGCATGCCTGTATCAAAACATCTTATGTACCCCATAAATATATACACCTACTATGTACCCACAAAAATTAAATATAGTAAAAAATAAAACAACAATATCTCATGATAAAAACTTATTGGCCAGGAAAACCCTGTCTTACAAAACAAATAAACAAACAAATAGCCAGGGATGGTGGTGTGCACCTATAACCCCAGCTATTCAGGAGGCTGAGGCAGGAGAATCCCTTGAACCCAGGAGGCAGAGGTTCCAGTGAGCAGAGATCATGCCACTGCACTCCAGCCTGGGCAACAAAGTGAGACTCCATCTCAAAAATATATATATATTGTTAAATTAGATGTAAAAAGAGCATACCTCTCTTTCCTCTAAGAAGTGGACAAGTATGCTCAATTTTACTAGTCTTATGCTACATAGTACTGGAAGTCCTAGCCAAAGCAATCAGGTAAGAGAAGTAAATAAATGGCATTCAAATTGGGAAAGAGGAAGTCAAAAGATTTCTCTTCGAAGATGACTTGCTCTTATATACAGAAAAACCTGAAGACCCCACACAAATTCCCTTAGAACGAATAAACAAATTCAGTGAAGTGGCAGGATAGAGAATCAACATACAAAAATCAGTAGTGTTTCTACATAACAATAATATATCAGCTAACAAAGATATCATGAAAGCAATCCCATTTACAACAGCTATGAAATAGTAAAATGCCTAGGAATAAGGTTAAACAACGAGGTGAAATATTTCTACAATAAAAATTTTAAAACATAGGTGAAAGAAATTGAAGCGGACATAAACACATGGAAAGTAATTCTATGAACATGAATCAGAAGAATTAACACTATTAAAATAGCCATACGACATAAAGAAATCTACAGATTCAATGCAATTCCTATAAAAACACCAAGGAAAAATCTCTCATAAATAGGAAAACCATTCTAAAATTTATATTGAACCACAGAAGACCCCAAATAGCCAAAACAATAATAGAAATTCCATTTGACCCAGCAATCCCATTACTGGGCATATATCCAAAGGATTCTGAATTGTTCTATTATAAAGACACATGCACACGTATGTTCATTGAGGCATTGTTTACAATAGCAAAGACCTGGAACCAACCCAAATGCCCATCGATGTTAGACAGGACAAGAAAAATGTGGCACATATACAACATGGAATACTACGCAACCATAAAAAATGATGAGTTCATGTCCTTTGTAGGGACATGGATAAATTGGGAAACCATCATTCTCAACAAACTGACACAAGAATAGAAAATCAAACACCACATGTTCTCACTCATAGGCTGGTGTTGAACAATGAAAACACATGGACACAGGGTGGAGAGCATCACACACTGGGGTCTGTTAGGGAGGAATATGGGAGGGACAGCAGGGAGTATGGAAGTTGGGGATGGATAACATGGGGAAAAATGCCAGATATCGGTGACAGGAGGATGGAGGCAGCAAACCACATTGCCATGTATGCACCTATGCAACAATCCTGCATGTTCTGCACTTATACCCCAGAACCTAAAGTGCAATAATATATAAAGATATATATGTACATGAAAAAAGAAAAAAGCTAGATGCATCACACTATCTCACTTCATAATATATTACTATGTAATAGTAAATAACATAGTATTGGTATAAAAACAGACACATAGATCAATGGAAAAGAATAGAGAATTCAGAAATTAATCCACACATTTATGGCCAGCTCATTTTCAACAAAGGTGCCAAGAACATACATTGGGGAAAGAATATCCTCTTCAATAAATGGTTCTGGGAAAACTGGATATTCATATGCACAATAATGCAACTAGATCATTATCTCCTACCAAAATAAACTTAAAATAAATAAAAGACTAAAGCATAAGACCCAAAACCATAAAACTACTAGAAGAAACCATTGAAAAAAGGCTTCTTGATGCTGGTCTAGGCAAAGATTTTATGGGTAAGCTTTCAAAAGCACAAGAAACAAAAACAGAAATATATAAATGAGACTATATCAAAATAAAAACCTTCTGTACAGCAAAGGAAACAACAGAGTGAGAGACCACCTGTAGAATGGGAGAAGATATTTGCAAACTATTCATCCAACAAGAACCTATAAGCCAGGCTATACAAAGAGCTCAAATAACTCAATAGCTAAAAAATATGATTAAAAAATGACCAAAAGATCTGAATAGACATTTTTAAGAAGATAAACAAATGGCCAAATGTATGAAAAATTATCAACATCACTAATCATCAGGAAAATGCAAATCAAAACTATAGTGAGACATCATCTTATCCCACTTAGAATGTCTATTATCAAAAGCACAAAAAATAAATGCTGGGGAAGACACATATAAAAGAAAACTTATACACTGTTTGTGGGTGTATTACACAATTTTGGGTTACTATGAAGGCATATCTGAGGCTGGATAATTTATAAACAGAATTATTTGGCTTATGATTCTGCAGGCTATACAAGCATGGAACCAGCATCTGAAGCTTTTTGGTGAGACCTCAGGGAGGTTTTAGTCATAGAAGAATGTGGAAAGGGAGCCAGCATGCCACACATTGAGAAAGGGATGAAGGGAAATGCCTGGCTCTTTTAAACAGCCAGCTGTCTTGTGAACTGATACAGTGAGAACCCACTCATTACCATGAGGATAGCACCAAGGCATTCATGAGGGATACAACCATAAGACCAAATCACCTCTTGCCAGGCTGCATCTCTAACATTGGGGATCACATTTCAACAGGAGATTTGGAGGGGATAAACATCCAAACCATATCAGCAAGAAAATGACTTAATCCAGCCATTATGAAAAATAGTACAGAAGTTTCTCAAAAAACTAACAATAGAAGTACCTTACAGTGCAGCAATTCCACTACTGGGTATTAATTCAAAGGAAAGGATATTAGTATATGCTTATTGCAGTTTATTCACAATAGGCAAGATATAGACTCAATATAAACATCAAGTGAAGAATAGGTAAAGAAAACATGGTATATACACATGATGAAATATTATTCACCTATAAAAAGAATAAAATTCTGTCATTCATAGCAACATAACAGACCCATAAGACATTATGTTCAATGAGAATTATAAATGCCCATCAATGATAGACTAGATAAAGAAAATGTGGTACATATACACCATGGAATATTATGCAGCCATAAAAAGAGCAATATCAAGTTCTTTGCAGGGACATGGGTGAAACTAAAGTCCGTTATCCTCAGCAAACTAACACAGGAAGAGAAAACCAGATACCTCATGTTCTCCCTTACAAGTGGAAACCAAATGGTGAGAACACATGGACACATAAAGGAGAACAACACACACTGAAACATTTTGGAAGGTGGGGCATGAGAGAAGGAGATAATCAGGAAGAATAACTAATGGGCGCTATACCTAGATAATGAAATAATCTGTACAACAAACCCCCATGACATAAGTTTACCTATGTAACAAACCTGAACTTGTATCCCTGAACTTAAAATAAAAGTTAAAAAAAGAATCATAAATACCATAAATTTTCACTCATATATGGAAGTTAAAAAGAATTGAACTCATAGTATAGAGTAGAATTGTTATTAGAGGGTAGAAATAATCGAGAGAAGAAAGAATAAGAAGAGGTTAATTAACATATACAAAGTGACAGGAAGAATAAGTTTTAATATTCTGTAGCACTGTAAGGTAAATATAGTTAACAAAAATTTAGTGTATGTTTTCAAAAAGCTAGAAGAGAGTATTTCCAATGGTCACAACAGAAAGAAGTGATAAAAATTTAAGGTGATGGATATGCCATTATCCTGATTTGATCCTTACACATTATATATTATACATGTATCAAAATATCACTCTGTATCCCATAAATAGGAACAGTTATTAGATGTCAACTAAAAATAAAAGAAAAATATTGCATGACATTTTATTGCTATGTTTGCTTTATTGCTTTGGTCTGGAACTGAACTCACAAGTCTTAGAGGCATGTTTTTATTAGCTGCCAGGTGCCTGGCACCTGGGACTGGCATAGCTAGTGAGCAAATTTAATCCACTCTAGGTAAGCTGAGGGAGTTTGCTTGGGATTTCCCCCTCCAGTTTAATACCCCAAAAGTTGTCTAAAAGTTACCAAGCATCCTGCCTCCAACTCCACCAGTTATAAGGATCCACTTGGTCTTCCATCACTCTTTAATGTCCAGGTCATGAATTTCCAATCATATAACCATATCCAGATAGCCACCTCAGACAGAGATGGAAGAATAGCTATTAAAGGAAGCATAGGATGCTACTAATGCCATAGCCAATTGTGATGCCTGGGATAAGTTTAACCTAGAAGAATAGCCAAGGGACTTCAAATATCACTTAAATAGTGGCCCAGAATGCATCAGAGCATTCCAATATGCAAATGAATACCAAATCACTTCGGTCCCTGGTCCACTTCTCAGTTCCAGCTCTAACTCAGCCTTCCTGTGCTTTTAAATTAGTGCAGAATCCATCACTCCTAGATCATAGCTGATATATATTCAGAGCTTCTGTTACTAAGTACAGGTTCTCCTTGACATATGGGTTTATGTACTGATAAACCCATTGTATAAGCCCACTGTAAACTAGAAGCATTATTTCAAAAAATTATTTAATACATCTAACCAACCAAACACCATAGCTTAGCCTAACCTACCTTAAATGTGCTCAGAACACTTACATTAGCCTACCCTTGGGGAAAATCATTGAAAACAAAATGTATTTTGAAATAAAGTGTTAAATGCCTCATACAATTTATTAAATATTCTGCTGAAAGTAAAACACAGAATGGTTGTACGAGTACTATAAGTTTCTACTGAATGTGTATCACTTTCACACTATTGTAAAGTAAAAAAAATCATAAATCAAATCATTGTAAGTCAGGAAGCAACTACATATTTTGGGAAAGTCTCTTCATCTCTTCATATCATACTTGCCTGAAAAGTAGGCCATTATTTATTAAACTCCTATCTCTCTTCCTATTATTCCTTCAAATAAGCTCACTGATTCTTTGTGTTTTAGGTATATTGACCACTGACAAATAGATGAAGGAAAGAAAAATAGCAAATATGGGCACTGATAAAAGTTTAAGATTCTGAAAAAATTATGGATATACTAGTTTAGTCCTCCTGAATGCCTTTCTGTCAATGCTATTTGAAATTTCATTGTACATTTATTGATTTTTTTCCCTCAAACCTTCACCCCATCTCAGATCCTCATTTAAATCTCTTGATAATATAGACTTTTTTTTTCAGGAAGGTCCACCTCTCTAGACATTAAATCTGAGGAGGCAGTAAAGCATGATGATTTAAAAGACATGCTTACAGACTGATCTCAGTTTAAATTCCAGCTCAGTCATTTAATGCCTATGTGAATTTGTACAATACACTTCTCAATTTTTGTACCTGTAAAACACAGAGGGTAGATTATACTACTTTTACATTTCCTTACATGTGTCAAATTTGGCAGTGTGAACTCGTTTTATCAAGAAAGTCTGAAACATCAGAAACAGCGAGTGATATAGTCCACAAAAGCATTTAAAAAAAAGTGTTGGAGAAAAAAAAAAAAAAACTCTTGATTACATTACCCATATCATCTGACCTCCACAGCCTTCTTGATTTGCTTCTTCCATTATTTTTCTATTTTTTTCAAATGTTTTATTTTTGAACAAATATGTAAATATAAGAATGCTAAAGATAATCAATATAAAAACTAAGAGCTAGCACAGCCCCCAATGTGTAAGGAAATAAAAATGTTGAGATAGATGAAGCCTGAAAAGAGTCTTGAAGTTTCAAAATCTGGCTTCGGTTTCTCCAAGAGTTTATAAATTCTTTCCAGGCAAAGTTTTAAGTGAGTCCCAGGAAACAGTCTCACCTAAGTGAGGATATACGCCAGAGAAGTAATGTGGGTGTGATACTGGACATCTGACAAATATGGTGAGAGGGTGGGATAATCTATATTTTTTTCCTTCTGAAACCATCATGGCCAATCTACTTCTCTCAGGAGCAGATCAAAGCAAAGTACTTTACTTGGGATGCATTAGTCAGGGTAGGTTGGTGACTTCAATAAAAAAAATTTTTGATAGATTAAAACCATAAAATTTTATTTTAAACACATCACAGTACAATGTGTGTAGGTTGGGTGAGCATTCTCTGCCATCATCTTTAGTTGATTCATAGAACATGAAAGGGACAATAGGAACTTCATCAACACATGATCTAAGATAACCAAGTACTGCAGAAGAATCTGGGCCAGACCTACCAAGAAATTCTGTCCTCAGATTATAAAAATAAATGGTTGCCTTCGATATTTGGGGCAAAGAAAAGATTTCCCTTTATCATTATTCTGGGGATTCCCTTTGACTCTTTCATGCATTGGATTGTAGCTTCCTGTATTCTATGCCTTTCTCTTTTATTATTTACTACCTAATTTTGCTAGGGTACGTCTTCCAGTTTCTACATGAGAAATGGTGCACAGTAAGTGAAATTTTTAAAATATCATGTATTAGTTTGCTAGGGCTGCCATAACAAAGTACCACAAACTGAGTGTCTTAAACAACATACATTAATTGTCTCACACTTACAGAGGCTAGGAGTCAAAAATCAACATGTTGGAAGGTTTTGTCTCTTCTGAGGGTTGTGATGGAGAAACTGTTTGATAGCTCTCTCCTAGCTTTTGGTGGGTTGCTTACAATCTTTTGCATTCCTTGGCTTGTAGACACAGCACTCCAATCTCTACTTTCATGTTAGCATGACAGTCTCAATATGTGTGTGTCTATATAAATTTCCCCTTTTAATAAGAACCCCAGTCATATGGGATTAAGGGTCTACCCTACCTCATTTTAACTAACTACAGCTACAACAACCCTACTTCCCAATAAGATTATGTTCTAAGGTACAGGGATTTAGGACTTCAACAAGTGAATTTTAAGGGACACAATTCAATGCATAACAAGTCAGATGTTAAAAATATTTTTGTTCCAACCTAAAATTTGACTGGTCATAAAATTCAATGTCAGAAATAAATTTTCTTCAGGTTTGGAAAGTATTGCCTTACTGTTGTCTAGCTTCTAATGTTTCTTACTGAGAAATCTAAAGTCATTCTAATTATTGATTTTGAAATATATGACTTGTTTATATCTTTCTGAAAGCTTTAATATATTTTATTTGCTGTAAACACTGAAATCTTACAGGAATCTTATTTGATGTGGACCTATTTTAATCCATTTTCCTAGGCACTCTGTAGGCTTTCTTAGTCTAGAAACTTGTACATTTTAGTCCTGAGATTTTTTTTCAGTTTTTTTGCTGATTGAATCACTTCTCTGCTTCCATTTTCACTATTATGTTTTTCTCCCTGTAACTTCTATTATATGAATGTTATATCTTCTGGATTTCTCTTTAATTTGCATATCTTTTCTCTCCTATTTCGTATTTTCTGTTGTTTTGTTCCATTCCCTGGGAGATTTCTTCAACCATCTTCAAAAATTTGTATCAAGTTTTTAAATTTTTACTATAATGTTTTTACATTCTGAGCCTTTTTTGTTCTCTGAATATTTCATTTGTATAACATCCTGTTCTTATTTGTTCATAGTTCTCCCTATGTAATCTCTGTTTGCTTTAACTTGTATTTTCCATTAGTCTCTTTGGTTGTCTCATAATTTTTAGTTGACTGTTCTTACCTTTAAGCTAAGAATCTTTGAATTTACATTAAGAATTGATTGACTCTGAACTTCATTTTAAGCTTACTGTTAGGATGATTATATTTTACCTTTAAAGATGGTAAGATTGCCCCCTCATTACATTTCTGGCTTCCCAGCTGAAAAGCAAAGTCCTATCTGCTAGCTTTCTGGGAACTCAAAAGAGGAAGAAAGACTTGAAGGAGGTAGTCTCAGTTCACTGCAACAGCCCTGTCCTTAACGATGCCTTTTCTCCTTCAGTCAAGTTTCCTTTTGTTTTACATTCTCCTGTAAATAAATTCTTAGATTTTTGCCAAGGTAGAAAAATAAGGCTGCCCAGCAACATGAACCTGTGGGTGCAGGGAGGAAAGAATCTAGGACTCAAATCTGCTTACTAAAAATCCTTCAACCAATAATTTTTATTTCAACCTACTTTATGGTAGACGTTAGGGTCATATAACAATAATTCCCAGTTTTTCTCATTCTGAGAATATGGTAGAATTTTACTTTTGCATTCCCTCTGGATGTTAAGTACACCACATGACTTATTTTGGCCATTTAATATGACCAGGTGACAAGTGACATTTCTAGGCAAAAGTTTAAAAATAAGTATGTTACTTTCCATGTCACTTTTACTTCACTATAGTAAGTCACAGAAGTATGTATTACTATGGCTCTCCCATAAGCCTAACTATCTATGTATTACATTAGATAGCTAGTATGAGCAATAGATATATCTTTTTTTTTGTTTTAAACCCGAGATTCTGTGATTGATTGGTACTACAGTATAACTTAGCCTACTGTAACTGACTTCCTTTAATCTTTACTTTTGATTTAACTATTGTCACCATTCCTGAGTTTTTAGGATGATTAAGTATAAAATTTGTTCTCAGCTCCTATTTCTAATACCCTGTATTGTGTTTTCTTAGGCATGTTTATTTGGTTGTTATGTATCCAACTGCACTCTGGCTGCCAAAATTTAGTGGCCTCTATCTCTATGTTTATCCCTCCCTTTCTTGTAGAATTTTTCCTTCAAAAATACAACATTTCTCTATATTTTTGTGTTTTCAAGAGATAATGAAATTAGATGTGTGGGTGTTCAATCTGCTGTCTTTACTCTGAAGTTTTACCTTTCCCAATCTGCACACTCATTCTCCCACCCCAACCCAAACTCTCCTTGTTATATTGGAACTTGAAACACTAAGAATATGAAGAAAAATTGATAAACAAGTTGCTTTTTGAACCCGCACCCTTACCTCATTTGGACTTCTGCCATATGCCACAATTTGAGCTGGAGAGAGCCACTCATGAGTGCCAAAGGCTTCCTTCCAAACCACTGTATAACTTTTGATCCAGACAAAGAAAATTGTACTCTTGTGAGTGAATATAATTACACCAAAAATAATAATCCTGAATTTTTCTATGTCACTTTTTAACTTACCAAACAGTTTTGTATTCATTATCATATTTGAAACTCAACAACTTTGTGATATTCTGATTCAAATATTAAATTTACATTTGAGGCAGATAAGAAAGAACAAACTGGAAAAAAAAAGCTGTACTTTTTGAGTTGTGGAAAATAATGACAAAAACGCCAGGGTCTCCAAGATAACAATCAGATATTTGTTCAGTAGGCAGTGACCAAGATCAGTCTTATAAATGATGGTATATAAGTTTGTTTTGTTTGCTTGTTGTCAAGAAAGATATAGTTTAGTAAAGGTCTGTTTTTAGCCTGAAGGATCTATGGCTTGAATGTACTTATGATACTCTAGTATATAGTGGAACTCACATCCCTAGAATACTTATCTTAGCTCTTGGGCCTGGTATCTGGGTATTAGCCTACAAGTAATAGAGCCAATCAAGTACTTTGTGTCCTGTGGAGTTTTTGCTTTTCTAATGGCAGTTTTTCTGTTACAGGTTTATGTTTTCCCTGAGATTCTTTAGGCCCTTTCTTAATACACATTGAGATTCTCTCATGTTTTGATTACTTAGGAAGTCAGGCAGTGGTTTTTAATATATGAGGAAGGTATGAGGTCAGGAGAAATATTTGGCAGCTTTGAGGATCTGTTTTACAACTACTGAGGTATAACCTGAAAGACAAGAGCTGTTTGAAAGGCAGCTGAGGCTACCTCTCCGAGGCCCTAAGGAGCTCTTATGTGGGCTTCAGAAAATCTGAGTCCTAGACTATACTCAGCTACTAACACCCTGTGTGACCTTGGGCAGACAGCTTCACCTCCCTGAACCTCTTGGTTCTAAAAGCACTTCCAGCTCAATTATTCTGTAATTCATGAAAGCTTAATAGCACCTGGAATTGTCTTGCTCAGGGTGACAATGGTTTGAACAAATAAATGAAAAGGCTGAGTAAAGTGCCATCTTCCCAGTGGACATAAAATGCTTTCCCAATTAAATGCATATCTCCTAAAGTAATTCTTAATTATCAGAGCTGATGTGAGTCAGTCTTGTGGTGAGGCTGCACAGAGAGGAATTCAGAATCCAGGGAGGAGGTGATAACAGGCCCACTCTGCTTCTTACCTGTCATAGCAAAGCAGGAGTGTGATTATCAAAGCTAGGCATCACATTTTAGGGGATCAAAAAGAGATTAGAGAGGTTTCAGGGCTTTGACCAGGATGATGAGAGTACTGTGAATTATGCCACATAAGGAAAAGCAGACAGCTACAGGGGTGAGTAGTCAGAAGACCTCCAGAAAAGTCTTGGCCCCTGATCGTAGCATCTCAAGGGTTCTTGTGGGAAATAGGAGTGACTCAAAATCTAAATAAAAAGGTATACTGTGGTTGGTAGGTAGATGTAACACAGGTTCATATTTTAAGTTAACAGAAAGATACTAGTAAGTATTAGAAGTGTAGGATGTCTCAAGAAGTAGTGAGTTTTTATTGAAAGTTTATGTGAAAAGGCCAAATTACCATCTGATAGGAATAAAATTGATAGAATCAGAGATCAGGTGAGGTGATGGATTAAATTATATTTAAGTCCCTTCCAAATTCCAAGGGTAAATAATTCCATATTAGTGGTCATGCTAGTGGAAAAGAGATTTTAACTACAAGGCCAGAAATTCCAAGTAGGGGAACACTTATATACCATCATTTATAAGATTGGTTCACCACTGCACTGTCGACTGAATTAACAACTGTTATCTTGAAGACCCAAGTTGTCCTTGTTTCCAACAACTAAAAATATACATTTTTTTTCAGTTTGTACATTCTTGTCTGCCGAAAGTGTAAATTGAGCACTTGAATCAGAATATCACAATGTTGTTGAGTCTCAAATATGATAGTGAATACAAAGCTGTTTGGTAAGTTGTAAAGTGCCATACAAAAATACAGGATTATTGTTATTGTTATATTCACTGGCCTGAGTACAATTTTGTTTGTATGGTTTTAGCTTTTTTTTTATTATTTCTTATTCATACATAATAGATGTATATATTTTGGGATAAATGTTACAATACATTAATATAATATCAAATCAAAGTTATTGGGATAGCCATTGATATAGTTTGGCTGTGTCCCCACCCAAATTTCATCTTGAATTCCAATGTGTTGTGAAAGGTACCTGGTGGGAGGTAATCAAATCATGGGGGTTGGTCTTTCCCATGCTCATCTCATGATAGTGAATAAATCTCATGAGATCTGATGATTTCATAAAGTGAAGTTCTTCTGCACATGTTCTCTTATCTGCCACCATGTAATACGTGCCTTTCTTCTTCTGCCATGATTGTGAGGCCTCCCCAGCCATGTGGAACTGTGAGTCCATTAAACCTCTTTCTTTTGTAAATTTCCCAGTGCCAGATATGTCTTTATCAGCAGTGTGAAAACTAATATATCCATCAGTTTAAACATCTATTTTCTTTATGCTAAAAGTATTTAAATGATTTCCTTCTAATAATTTTGAAATGTACAGTAGCTTAATGTTAACTAAAGTCATCCTAATTATCAATGAAATGCTGTTTTGTTTCTTCTGTCTAACTGTTTGTCTTGGTACAATTTGATCTCTGATAGAGTTTAAATAAGGACAGAGTCCCCAAGGTAGAAAAAAGCAGATGGTTTGCTGAGTGATTCTCTGAAGGGTTTCTGACTGATGATTTCCTTTGTAATTTATTTTTCTCACTGGAGCCACGTGATGAGAAGCTGGAGAGAGATGGGTGAAGGCTATAGGTACTTGAGGGTAGAAGGGTTTATAGTAGAAATGTAAGAACTATATAAGACATTGAGGGATGAGAACTGGGTACAACAGAACCAGGAATCAAACACGTAAAAGTCAAAGTAAGACAGTAAGTGTCTTATGCAGATTATTCTTTAAAAAAAGAAAATCGTGTAGAAATGATTTGTTCTTTTGTACAAAAGAATTTAGGTGATGCCACCTCAAGATAGAGACCACTATCCAAAACCTGGGGTCTCTGAAGGAACACAAAGTATCTCCTTTGGCACATATATGATGGGAGTGGAGTTTTGTGTCTGCAAATGGGTTGTCTAAAGGACCAGTATGATGGAAAAAGGAAATTGGATCCCTGGAATAAACTCTGTGGCTGGCAAGAACAGATAATGTTCTTCCTTACATTCCCAACTGTTTCTAGGAAACAAGACTTGTTTACCTCTTGGAGAACAGAAGAAAAAAGATGACATTTCTTTTGCTGGGGAGGATAAAAAGATATATCTGTTGATTATCTCTTGGCCTGGGCATGTTTATTTATCAGATCTTTTCAGAAGTCAAGTTGCAGGTCACAGGGTCTTTGTAATGTGAGGATGTATCATGAGTGAACAGCAGATATTAGCAGCACTGTGCCTGGTAACACCTTGGTTAAACTCCTTCTCAATTACTATTCTTTCATATTTTTCTTTTTGCCTTCTGCTTAACTCTACTCTGTTCACATTTATTCTCCAGTTCATTTTGTTTATATTTTCTAATTTTTTACTTCCCTGGTTCTTGTTTATTATTTCTGTCTTGCATTCCTTTTATTTTCTCTCCTCCCTATCCATTTCTTTTGCTTCTTTTTATTTCCAGCTGAGTCAGACTCCAGAAAGATGTGCATCTAGAAGACTTTTCCTTTCTCAGCTCAGAAAAAAGACAGATACAAAGCCTTTATTAGCTCATCTCCTTAGTCTTCTAGCTAGGGAAACATTGTTCCTCAAAATAGATTTTACTTTACTTTGATTCAATGTGAAATGACTCAAGCCAAGGGTCTTCTATAACTTTCCTTGAGAAATATCATTCCAACTTGCTTTCAAATATTCTCATTCCTTGGTATAATATTTCTTTTGTTTCAGTTCAGCACATTACTACTGGTTAGTTTATCTGGGACCACGCTAAACCTTTCTGTTTGTTTTTAAGTATTTATTGCTTTTTAGAGGCTAAAAATACTTATCACACTCTCAGATAAATTCTTTCAGACCCTAAAACATTTTGTTTCATGGCCACTACACCAGGAAGCAGTTATTATTGACATATAAAAATATAAAATCGGAGATCTTAATGGATTAAGACACTTCCATACAATCACAGAGTTATAACATAGTGGACCTGAGATTCAAAACTAGATCTGTTTAATTTCAAAATTAATGGGTTTTACACAACACCAAAACAGGGTTCATCATAGCTTATGAGAAACTTCACAAAATACTTCTCTAGTTACTTGATCAACCCTTATGTCTAGCCCAAAGCTTACCTGAACAATTTATATTGGAGTACATGAGAGGTAGTATGATATATTCCAGGAGCTTCTGAACTACATACACATGTGAATACATGTATCTTTTCTTCCTTTTGGCTGAAGAATTTAGAAGATTCTCATATGTGTTCAGAGACTGAGAATTGTTTAAGTCCTGTGACATTGATGTCAGATATCGTATTAGCACTTTCATGAGTTATAGACATTATTAAGAGTAATTTCCACCGTCTGGTTACAGCCCGATTGTCATGGAGCCTTATGGAGGAAAAAAGATAAACCAATTTTGAAAATTGGTGACCATAATTTAATTTCATGACAACAAAATAAGTTTACATCTAAATTTATGGTACATCTGTATTTTAGTTAATGATATAATAATATATACTATATCAGATAACTTATTTGAAACTTATTCTGTAACAAAGTAATAGATGAACTTCTCTGGATTACTGCAATATGAATAATTTGATCATTTCGACTGTCAATCATGGTATGCCCAATAAAATAAAACCAATATCATGAGACCAAAAATAAGAAATGGAATATATCTGTTGGTTTTTTTTTTTTAATTATTTTAGGTTTAGGAGTACATGTGCAGGATTGTTTTACAGATAAACTCATGCCACAGGGTTTTCTTGTACAGATTACTTTGTCACTAAGGTACTAAGCCTAGTGCCCAATAGATATTTTGTTCTTCTTTTTCTTCTTCCAGCCTCCATCTTCAAGCAGGTCCCAATGTCTGTTGTTCCTTTTTTTCTTTGTGTCTATGAGATCTCATCCTTTAGCTCCCACTCACAAGTGAGAACATTTGATATTTGGTTTTCTGTTTCTGCATTAGTTTGCTAAGAATAATGGCCTCCAACTCCATCTGTGTTCCTGCAAAGACATGATCTCATTTGTTTTTATAGCTGCATAGTATTCCGTGGTGTATATGTGCCACATTATCTTTATCCAATTCATCATTGATGAGCATTTGTGCTAATTCCACATCTTTGCTATTGTAAATAGTGCTTCAGTGAACATTTACATGCATGTGTCTTTGTGGTAGAATGATTTATAATTCTGTGGGTATATATCCAGTAATGGGATTGCTGTGTGGAATGGTAGTTCTGATTTTATCTGTTTGAGGAATCACCACACTGCTTTCCACATTGGTTGAACTAATTTACACTCCAATCAACAGTGTTAAAGTGCTCTCCTTTGTCTGCAACCTCCTCAGTATCTGCTATTTTATGACATTTTATTAACAGCCATCTGACTGGTGTGAAATGGTATTTTATTGTGATTTTGCTTTGAATTTTTTTAATGATCAGTAATATTGTGGGTTTTTTTTCATATGCTTGTTGAACACATGTATGTATTTGAAAATGTCTGTTCATGTCTCTTGTCCAATTTTTAATGGGTTTGTATTTTTCTTGTAAATTGCTTTAAGTACTTTATGTATGCTGGATATTAGATTTTTTCAGCTACATAGTTTGCAAATATTTTCTCCCATTCTGTAGATTGTCTGTTAATCTGCTGATAGCTTCTTTTGCTGTGCAGAAGCTCTATAGTTTAATAACATCAAATTTGTCAGTTTTTGCTTTTGCTGTGATTGCTTTTGGTGTCTTCATCATAAAATTTTTGCCCATTTCTATGTCCAGAATGGAAAAGTATAGGTTGATTTTCAGAGTTTTTATAGCTTTAGATTTTACATTTAAGTCTTAATCCATCTTGACTTGGTTTTTGTATATGATAAAAGAGAAGGGTCCAGTGTCAATTTACAATATATGGCTAGCCAGTTATCCCAGCAACATTTATTTAATAATGAGTCTTTTTCTCATTGCGTGTTTTCCTCTGCTTTGCCAACGAACAGATAGTTGCAAGTGTGCAGCATTATTTCTGGGCTCACTATCTTTTTCCATTGGTCTATGTGTCTGTTTTTGTACTAGTACTATGCTCTTTTGAATACTGTAGCCCTGCAGTATACTTTGAAGTTGAGTAGCATAATGCCTCCAGTTTTGTTCTTTTTGCTTAGGATTGCCTTGACTATTCAGGCTCTTTTTTGGTTTTATATAAATTTTAAAATAGCTTTTCCTAGTTCTGTGAAGAATGTCATTGGTATTTTGATAGAAATAGCTTGAATCTGTAAATTGCATTGGAAATTATGACCATTTTGATGATATTGATTCTATCTGTAAGCACGAATTTTTTTTCCCTTTGTACAATCTCTGATTTCTTTGAGCAGTGTTTTGTAATTCTTATTGATCTTTTACATACCTGGTTAGCTGTATTCCTAGGTACTTTACAGTGTGTGGCAATTATGAATAGGATTCCATTCCTGATTGATATCTCAGCTTAGCTGCTGTTGATGTATAGAAATCCTGGTGACTTTCATACATGATATCGTATTCTGAAACTTTGCTGAAGTTGTTTTTCAGCGTATAGGACCGTTGGGCTGAGACTACATGGTTTTCTAGATATGGAATCATGTCATCTGCAAACAGGGATAGTTTGATCTTCTCTCTTTCTATTTGGATGCCCTTATTTCTTTCTCTTGCCTGATTGCTCTTGCCAGGACTTCCAATACTGTGTTAAAGATTATTGGTGAGGAAAGACATTCCTGTCTTGTGCCAGTTTTCAAAAGGGATGCTTCCAGCTTTTGTGCATTTGGTATAATGTTGGCTGTAAATTTGTCATAGATGACTCTTATTATTTTAAGGTACGTTCCTTAAATACCCAGTTTATATGCAGTTTTTTTTTAACAGATAGGGATGCTGAATTTTATAGAAAGTCTTTTCTGCATCTAATGAGATAATCATGTGGATTTTATCTTTATGTTTACATGATGAATCACATATACTGGATTGTGTATGTTGAACTAATCTTGCATCTTGAGGATGAAGCCTATTTGATTCTCTTGGATTAGCTTTTTGATGTGCTGCTGCATTAGGTTAGTAAATATTTTGTTGAGAATTTTTGCATCAATGTTCATCAGAGATATTACCCTGAAGTTTTCTTTTTCTGCTGTGTCTCTTCCAGGTTTTGGTATCAGAATGATGCTGGCCTCATAGAATGAGTTAGGAAAAAGTCCCATCTCCTAAATTTTGTAGAATAGTTTTAGAAGGAATGGAACCAGTTCTTATTTGTATATCTGGGAGAATTCAGCTATGAATCTATCTGCTCTTGGATTTGTTTTGATTGATACTGTATTTGTTACTGATACAATTTTGAAGCTCATTATTTGTCTGTTCAGGGAATCAATTTCTTCCTGGTTCAGTCTTGAAAGGGTGTTTGTGTCAAAAAATTTGCCCATCTCTTCTAGGTTTTATAGTTTGTGTGCATAGAGTTATTTATAGCATTTTTTGCAGAGTATTTTGTTATATTTATATGAATATTTTATATTTATAGCAATTTTTTCAGAGTATACTATTTAGAGCAGAGTATTTTTATCTCTGTGATGTCAGTGGTAGCATTCTCCTTTTAATTTCTAATTGTGTTTATTTGAATCTTTTAATTTTTTCTTTATTAGTCTAGCTAATGGCCTATCTCATTAATTTTTTCAAAAAAGCAACTCCTAGATTTGTTTAATTTTTGAATTTTTTTGTGTCTTTATTTCTTTCAGTTAAGCTCTGATTTTCTTTTTTTTTTCTTTTTCTTTTTTTTTAAGACATTTCTAATATTTTGGTGTGGACATTTAGTGCTATAAATTCACCTCTTTACACTGCCTTAGCTTTGTCCAGATATACCAGTAAGTTGTATCTTTGTTCTCATTAGTTTCCAAAAACGTTTTGATTTCTGTCTTAATTTCATTATTTAATCAAGTTATTTGGCAGCATGCTGTTGAATTTCCATGCAATTGCATGGTTTTGAGCAATTTTTAAAGTCTTGACTTTTATTTTTATTGTGTCGTGGTCCAATAGTGTGTTTGATATAGTTTTGATTACGTTGCATTTTGTGAGGATTAATTTATTTCTAATTGTGTGGTTGATTTAATATATGTGTCAGTGAAAACAATATATATTCTGTTGTTTTGTGGTAGAAAGTTCTGTAGAGTTTTATCAGATTCATTTGGCCAATGTTAAGTTCATGTCTTAAATATCTTTGTAAATGTTTTTCTTCAATGACTTGTCTAATACTCTAAGTGGAGTGTTGAAGTCTCCCATTGCTATTGTGTGGAAATCTATGTCTCTTTGTAGGTCTCTAATAACTTGCTTTATGAATATGAGTGCTCTTATGGTGGGTGCATATATATTTAGAATAGGTCTTCTTGTTGAATTGAATCCTTTACCATTAAATAATGCCTTTCTTAGTCTTTTTTCATCTTTTTTTTTGTTTAAAGTCTGTGTTGTTTGAAATTAAAATTGCAATTTCTGTTTTCTTTATTCTTTCCATTTTATTGGTAGACATTTCTTCATCCCTTTATTTTAAGTGTATGAGTGCTATTACTTGTCATATTTGTCTCTTAAAGACAGCTAACCATGGCTGGCAAGATGGTCAAATAGAAATAATTCTGGTCTGCAGCTCCCAGCAAGAACAATGCAGAAGGTGAGTGATTTCTGCATTTTCAACTGAGGTATCCAGCTCATCTCATTGGGCCTCATTAGACAGTAAGTGCAGCCCATGGAGGGTGAGCCAAAGCAGAGTGGGCATCACCTCACCCAAGAAGCACAAGGGGTTAGGAGATTCAATATCCTAGCCAAGGAAAGCCAGGAGGAACGGTGCACTCTGGCCTAGATACTATGCTTTCCTCTCAGTCTTCACAACCCGAAGACCAGGTGATTCCCTTGGATACCTACACCACCAGGGCCCTGGGTTTCAAGCACAAATGGGCAGCCATTCGGGCAGACACTGAGAGAGCTGCAGGACTCATTTTTTCATACCCCAGTGGTGCCTGGAAGGCCAGAAAGACATAATTGTTAACTCACCTGGAAAGGGGACTGAAGCCAGGGAGCCAAGTGGTCTAGCTCAGCAGATCCCACCCTCATGGAGCCCAGTAAGCTAAGATCCACTCTTTAAAATTCACACTGCCAGCACAGTAGTCTGAACTTAACCTGCCCAAGACCATAGGCACCCACCAATTGCATCGGTATGACCTTGACTGAAATATGGAGTCAAAGGAAATCATTTTAGAGCTTTAAGCTTTGACTGTCGAGACTTCCATCAACATGGCTGAATATGAACAGCTCTGGTACACAGTTTCTAGTGAGTGAGCCAGAAGGAGAGTGATCTCCACATTTCCATCTGAGATACCAGGTTCATCTAATTGGGACTGGTTAGACAGTGGGTGTAGCACAAGGAGGAAAAGCCAAAGCAGGATGGGGTGTTGCCTCACCCTGGAAGTGCAAGGGGCCAGGTAACTTTCTCTCCTAGCCAAGGGAAGCCAGTAGGGACTTTTCTGGACATTCCAGTACTCTGGCTCAGATACTGTGCTTTTCCCACAGTCTTCACAACCCTCACACCAGGAGACTCCCTTTGGTGCCTACAACACCTGTGCCCCAGGTTTCCAGCACAAAACTGGATGGCTGTTATAGCTGCAGCAGTTTTTGTTGTTGTTGTTTCTTTTTTCTCATGCCTCACTGGCACCTGGAAGACCAGTGAGACAGAGCAGTTCATTTCCCTGAAAAAAAGGAGACTGAAGTCAGGGAGTCAAGTGATCTGGCTCAACGGGTCCAAATCCCATAAAGCTAAGTCCCACTGGCTTGAAATTCTCACAGGTAGCACAGCAGTCTGAGCTTGACCTGGGATACTTGAACTTGGTGAGGGAGGGGATCTGCTATTACTGAGGATCGAATAGGTGGTTCTAACCTCACCTGTGTAAACAAAGATATTGGGAAGTTTACACAGAAACTGGGTGGAAACCAGGGAATCTCAGCAAGGCCTCTGCAGGCAGACGGTGAGTAGACTCCCTTCTTGCTGTGCAGGGCATCTCTGAAGAAAGGCAGCAGCCTGTGAGGGACCTACAAATAAAGCGTCCACCTTCCTGGGACAGATCACCTGGGAAAAGGTTCAGTTGTTGGTTCTGATTTAGTAGACTTAAATGTCCCTGCCCAGCAGCTCTGAAGGGAGCAATGGATCTCCCAGCAAAGCACTTGAGCTCTGATAAGGGACAGACTGCCTCCTCAAGGGACTCCCTGACCCCCATTTGTCCTGACTAAAAGACACCACATAGAGGAGAGCTCTGGCTGACATCTGGCAGGTATCCTTCTGGGATAAAGCCACCAGAGGAAGAAACAGGCAGCAATCTTATCTGTTCTGCACCCCCATGAGGGATTCCCAGGCAAGCAGGGTCTGCAGTGGACCTCCAGCAGACCTGCAGCAGAGGGGCCTGACTGTTGGAAAGAAAACAAAAACAAAACAGAAAAAAATATCTTCAACATGAACAGAAAGGATGTCCACTCACAGACTCCATCTAAAAGTGACCAACTTCAAAGGCCAAAGGTAGATAAATCCAGGAAGATGGGAAGAAACCAGTGCAAAAAGGCTGAAATCACACACACACACACACACACACACACACACACACAAAGAACACCTCTTCTCCTCCAAGAAATCTCAATTCACCAGCAAAAGAACAAAACTAGATGGAGAATGAGTCTGACTAATTGACAAAAGCAGGCTTCAGAAAGTGGGTAACAACAAACTTCTCCAAGCAAAAGGAGCCTGTTCTAACCCAATGCAAAAAAAACTAAAAACCTTGAAATAAGGTGAGGTGAAATGCTAACTAGAATAACTGCTACACAGAGAAGAATGAAAAAGACTTGATGGAGATGAAAAACACAGCATGAGAACTTTGTGAAGCATACACAAGTTTCAATAGCCAAATCAATCAAGTGGAAGAAAGGATATCAGAGATTGAAGATTAACTCAATGAAATAAAATGAGAGGCAAGAGAAGAGAAAAAAGAGTAAGAAGAAATGAGCAAAGCCTCCAAGAAATATGGGATTATGTGAAAAGACCAAATCTATGTTTCGTCAGTGTACCTGAATGCAATGGGGTTAATGAAACCAAGTTGGGAAACACTCTTCAGGATATTATCCGGGATAACTTCCCCAACCTAGCAAGACAGGCCAACATTCAAATCCAGGAAATACAGAAAATACCACAAAGATAAACCTCAAGAAGAGCAACTGCAAGGCACATAATTGTCAGATTCATCAGGGTTGAAATGATGAAAAAAATGCTAAGAGGAGCCAGAGAGAAAGGTCAGGACACCACAAAGGGAAGCCCATCAAACTCACAGTGGATCTTTTGACAGAAACACTATAAGCCAGAAGAGAGTGGAGGCCAACATTCGACATCCTTAAAGAAAAGAATTTTCAGCCCAGTCTTTCATATTTAGCCAAACTAAGCTTCATAAGTGAAGGGGAAATACAATCCTTTAGAGACAAGCAACTGCTGAGAGATTTCATCACTGCAAGGCCTGCCTTACAAGAGTTCCTGAAGAAAGTACTAGTCATGAAAAGGAACGACCAGAACCAGCCACTGAAAAACATGCCAAACTGTAAAGACCATCAACGCTATGAAGAAACTGCACCAACTACTGGGCAAAACAACCAGTTAGCATCAAAGTGGCAGGATCAAGTTCACACTTAACAAAATTAACCTTAAATGTAAACAGGCTAAATGCCCTAATCAAAAGAGACAGATGGACAAATTGGATAGAGTCAAGACCCATTGGTTTGCTGCATTCAGGATACCCATTTCACATGCAAAGACACATGTAGACTAAAAATTAACAGTTGGAGGAAGATTTACCAAGCAAATGGAGAGAGAGAGAGAGAAAAAAAGCAGGGCTTGTAATCCTAGTCTCTGATAAAACAGAATTTAAGCCAACAAAGATCAAAAGAGACTAAGAAGAGCATAATGGTAAATAATGGTAAAAGATCAATGCAACAAGAAGAGCTATCATAAATATATAAGCACCCAATACAGGAGCACCCAGATACATAAAGCAAGTTCTTAAGGACCTACAAAGAGATTTAGACTTCCACACATTAATAGTGGCAGATTTTAATACTCCACTGTCAATATTTAGGTAGATCAATAAGACAGAAAATTAACAAGGATATCGAGGACGTGAACTCAGATCTAGACCAATTAGACCTAATAAACATCTACAGGACTCTCCACCCCAAACCCAGAGAATATACAATCTTCTCAGCACCACATCACACTTACTCTAAACTGACCACATAATTGGAAGTAAATCACTCCTCAGCAAATGCAAAAGATTGGAAGTCATAACGAAAAGTCTTTCAGACCACAGTGCAGTCAAATTAGAACTCAAGATTAAGAAACGTACTCAAAACTGCACAATACATGGAAACTGAACAACCTGCTCCTGAATGACTACTGGATAAATAATAAAATCAAAGCTAAAATAAAGATGTTCTTCAAAACCAATGAGAACGAAGACACCAACTACCAGAATCTCCACATTTAAAGCAGTGTCTACAAGAAAATTTATACCATTAAATGCCCTTATGAGAAGTGAGGAAAGATAAAAAATTAACACTGTAACATCACGTTTAAAAGAACTAGAGGAGCAAGGTCAAACAAATTCAAAAGCTAGCAGAAGACAAGAAATAATAAAGATCAGAGCAGAACTGAAGGAGATAGAGGCACAAGAAACCCTTCAAAAATCAATAAATTTAGAAGTTGTTTTTCTGAAAATATCAACAAAATAGATAGACCACTAGCTAGACTAATAAAAAAGAAAAGAGGGAAGAATCAAATAGATGCAGAAAAAACAATAAAGGGGATATCATCACCAATCCCACAAAAATACAAACTACCATCAGAGATTACTACAAACACCTCTAGCATAAACTAGGAACTCTAGAATAAATGGATAAATTCCTGGACACTTACACCCTCCCAAGATTAAACGAGGAAGAAGTTGAATCCATGAATAGACCAATAACAAGGTCTGAAATTGAGGCAGCAATTATTAGCATAGCAACCAAAAAAAGTCCAGGACCAGATGGGTTCACAGCTGAATTCTACCAGATGTACAAAGAGGAGTTGGTAACATTCCTTCTGAAACTATTGCAAACAATACAAAAAGAGGAAATCCTCCCTAACTCATTTTATAAGACCAATAGCATCCTGATACAAAAACCTGGCAGAGACACAACAACAACATCAAAAATTAGGCCAATATCTGTGATGAACATTGATGCAAAAATCCTCAATAAAATGCTGGCAAACCAAATCCAACAGCACATCAAAAAGCTTATCCATCATGATCAAGTCAGCTTCATCCCAGAGATGCAAGCCTGGTTCAACATATGAAAATCTATAAATGTTAATCGATCACATAAACAGAACCAAAGACAAAAATCACATCATTATCTCAACAGATGCAGATAAGGCCTTCAACAAAATTCAACAGTAGTTTATGCTAAAAACTCTCACTAGGTAGTGATGGAACATATCTCAAAATAATAAGAGCTACTGATGACAAGCCCACAGCCAATATCATACTGAATAGGCAAAAACTGGAAGCATTCCCTTTAAAAACTGGCACAAGACAAAGATGCCTTCTCTCACCGCTCCTATTCAATATATTATTGGAAGTGCTGGCCAGTCCAATCAGGGAAGAAAAAGAAATAAAGTGTATTCAATTAGGAAAGGAGGAAGTTAAATTGTCTCCATTTGTAGATGACATGATTGTATATTTATAAGACCCCATAGTCTCAGCCCCAAATCTCCTTAAGCTGATAAGCAATTTCGGCAAAGTCTCAGGATACAAAATCAATGTGCAAAAATCACCAGCATTTCTATACACCAATAACAGACAAACAGAGAGCCTAATTATGAGTAAACTCTCATCCCCAATTGCTACAAAAGAATAAAATACCTAGGAAGATAACTAACAAAGGATGTGAAGGACCTCTTCAAGGAGAACTACAAACCACTGCTCAAAGAAATAGGAGAGGACACAAACAGATGGAGAAACATTTCATGCTCACGTTTAGGAAGAATTAATATAGGAAAAATGGCCATACTGCCCAAAGTAATTTATATATTCAATGCTATCCCCATCAAGTTACCACTGACTTTCTTCATCTAATTGGAAAAAAAACACCTGAACTTCACATGGAAGCAAAAAAGGGCCTGAATAGTCAAGACACTCCTAAGTAAAAAGAACAAAGCTGGAGGCATGACACTGACTTCAAACTACACAAGGCTACAGTAATCAAAACAGCATGGTACTGGTACCAAAACAGAGATATAAACAAAATGGAACAGAACAGAGGCCTCAGAAGTAATGCCACACATCTATAGCCATCTATTCTGACAAACCTGACAAAAACAAGCAATGGGGAAAGGATTCCCTATTTAATAAATGGTGTTGCGAAACTGGCTAGGCATATGCAGAAAGCTGAAACTGGGTCACTTCCTTACGCCTTATACAAAAATTAACTCCGGATGGATTAAAGGTTTAAACATAAGACCTAACACCATAAAAACCCTAGAAGAAAACCTAGGCAATACCAATCAGTACATAGGCATAGGCAAAGACTTCATGACAAAAAACACCAAAAGCAATGGCTACATAAGCCAAAATAGACAAATGGGATCTAATTAATCTTTTTAAAATGTTATTTTATTTTATTTTATTTTTTATTGCATTTTAGGTTTTGGGGTACATGTGAAGAACATACAATATGGTTGCATAGGTACACACGTGGCAGTGTGATTTGTTGCCTTCCTCCCCTTCACCTATATCTGGCATTTCTCCCCATGCTATCTCCCCCTAACTCCCCACCCCCCACTGTCCCTCCATATTTCCCCCCAACATACCCCAGAGTATAGTGCTCCCCTCCCTGTGTCCATGTGTTCTCATTGTTCAACACCCACCTATGAGTGAGAACATGCAGTGTTTGATTTTGTGTTCTTGTGTCAGTTTGCTGAAAATGATGGTTTCCAGGTTCATCCATGTCCCTACAAAGGACACAAACTCATCGTTTTTGATGGCTGCATAATATTCCATGGAGTATATGTGCCACATTTTCCCTGTCCAGTCTATCATTGATGGGCATTTGGGTTGGTTCCAGGTCTTTGCTATTGTAAACTGTGCTGCAATGAACATTCGTGTGCATGTGTCC